>PVJL010002128.1:186053-213919 GCA_004026885.1 Lyroderma lyra | reverse complement strand
TTCTCTAGGCGGGGGGTGGGGCGGGAAACCGCTCCCCCCCTCCGTTTCCGTGCCCCGTTCTCTCCCCTCCCCCTCACAATTTCCCTCCCCTCTTCGCGGGGATGGGGGCGGGGGGGTTGCGGAGCCTTCCCTCGGGACGGTGGGGGGTTGTATGCGTCCCCTCCGCTCCCCTCCCCCCGGCCGGGTTCTCCTGGCTCCCCGAGGCGGGAGTTTCCAGGAAGAGCTCAGAGCGCGGCCGCACCACCGAGCGCACGGAGACATCAAGTAGTCCCTCACCGCGACCTTATTAGAGAATTCTAGCTGCCAGGGGCTGTCGGAATTGGAATCCCGAAAAGAACAGAAAAGTGGCTGCTTAGCTTGAGGAGCTCTGAAAAAGAGGTCCAAGCTCCCACTTCCCATTCCCGGGGAAAAATGTGTGGGGGAGGAGGAATGAGAGGAGGCGGAACAAGTTCCGGCAGAGGGCTCGGGCGCGCCCGGTGGAGTGAAGCGCCGCGCGGTCGAAGCTCTCAGAGTTAAAGTGGGCGGGAAAACCCGGAGCGGACTCTGCCTGACACGCCCAGGACCTCCCACCCCATCTTCGTGGGGGAGGGGAACAAAAAGCGCTAGAGGGGAGAAATGTGTTCCCGTAACCTGCTTCCTAAATTCCCACGAAAGAAACAAGTGGCCACTCGCCACCTCGAGGGATGCGCAACGAGACTCAGGTCCCGGCGGGGTGGGGCCGCGTGGCTCCTCCTCCTCTAACGTCCGCACCGTCGGCGTTGGGTGTGCAGTCTGAAACCCAGACTTGCGAGAGGGAAAAGCTGGGCGCGCGCATGCGTGCGGTGGGCGCGCGCTTCCCGCCCCTTTCCTGAGTGCGTTCGTTTTCGCCCTCCCCCCACGTTCCTCAGCCGCCACCACCGATCCTCCCCTGCTCTCAGCCCTCTCTTTTCGGAGGAGGTGGCCAGGCTTGCCCATCTACTGACTAACCCCTTCACCCCAGGTTAGCCCCGCCTTCCTGAGCTTCGGTGCAAACTCCGCTGTTAGAGCTTGGCTTTCACATTCCCGCCTCCGCCCTCTATCTGCTCCCAACCCTAAAACACTTCCTACAAACTCCTATTCTCGCTCCTCTCTGTGTTGCCTCTCCTACTTTCCCTAACTGGATGGCTACTTTCATGTTGGTGGGGCCTCGGGTTGTTATCATCTTGCATTTTTATTCCCTCCGAGTAGCGATCGCCTGCTCCATTTTACAGATGGCGAAGTTAAGGTCGTCGCTCTGACAGGCTGGACTCGAACGGCTCTTCGAGTTCTCAAATTCAAACGCTGTAACTATTATACTTCCTGCAAAATAAGCACCCTTGGAGAGCCGGTCCCCAAATCTTTCTCTTAAGACCCTCAGTCCTTTGGGCCAAACTAGCCCAGTCAGCAAAAGCCACAGAAACAATTTACCCCAAATCAACTACGTAGCGATTATTACATGAGAAAAAGGGCCAATTTGGAGTTACTAGCCACAGATGGCTTTTAGAGAAGATGCAAGTTTGTTCAAAGTAAAGTCATTTTTTAACACGTGTAATGCTTTCTCAGATTTTGTAATTCACTTACTCCTTTTTGTATTGGAGGTCATTTCCATTTTGAAAACGTTTTGACGGAATTTGTCTCCTCAAAAAAATTTAAAGATAACTTCTTTTTAATGTGGTTGGCTATTATCCTGAATTCTCCCAACCCCCAAAGTCAATTCTTCCCTGGGTTTCAGCTCTGATTAAATTTATCTAGGGTCTATGAGAGGCTTGCAAGAGATGTAGAGAATCTTGAAGCACTGCCTCTGTAAATTTTTTGTGTGACACAAACTTTAAAACTACTACTTGGAATTAAAAGAAACAGGAGACTTGTGTAATTTTATGTACATCTAGAGATTCATTATTTCAGATTCAAGTGTTTTGAGTGTCTCATTCCAAGCATTGTAAATATGGATCTGTTTTAGGTTTTGTTTTATTTTAAATGATAGCTTTATGATTGTCCTCTATTGTATGTATTTCTAAATTAGTTATTGGAAAAAAAAAAAAGTAAAAAACGGAGTTCCCTGATGGTGTAGTGGCTTAAGGCTTCGGCGCTGGCTCTGTCAATGCTGCGGCCTGGGTTCCGATTCCCAGCCAGGGAACATTTTGATTAATAAATAAATGCTTTCTGTGTGCATAGCACTGTGTTGGGTCCTTATAGCACTGTGGGCTATAAAGACAGGGCTATTCTTAAGCAATCTAGTAATGGAGATAAAACTCTCCATCACTGGCTCAAATCAGTAAAAATTCATTAGTTCCAGATTATTTCATTTTTTAAAAAATCACTTAAGTTATACATTATTTGAGGTTTCCTAAATTTTCTCCCTTGTTCATGTGCAGTGAGTTCTCAAGTTCTGAACATGTAGCTCAATAGAGGACAGCAATGAATAATTAAGCATCTAAACAGAAAGGAGCAGAAGTGGGCAGTGATTTAATGGCAATAAGAATAATGATACAGTTCAATATTGAAAAATAAGATTGTAGGAGTGGCAGGAAAGAAATTTAAGTGTAAGAACATCCAGGTCTTCAGATTTTAAATACTGAAGAAAGATGGGAGAGCCTTAGGAATCATGTGCTGTTTAACTTTTCATAATGTTCACAGCTTTTATTTCAAGAAGGACGAAATAGTCTTTCATTTAATTACTTGCTACATAATGTAGATTTGGTGAGGAGTTTTAAGGAAGACCAGTGGTAGAGAAGTAAAATCTAGTTTGCGGTGGAAGTCAAACTTCCTAAAGTAGAAAGGGAGAATTCTTTGATTTAGATTAGGGATCCAAAACTCTTATCCACCACCCCACCACCCCGCAAAGAAAATCACTTACAGTCAAGAGATTAAGTATGTAACTTAAACCTAAATATTTTTTGACCAATTTAGAAAGCATTGCATTTGAACTTTATTATTCAAATTTACCCTTCTAAAGTGATTTGTATAAACTTTATCTTCATTCAACTTCTCTAAATGTTTCTGCTGGGCTCCTGCTTCTGCTTCCAGAGTTCACTGAAATTTCAACCTTGCTGTTATATCCTGATCTGCAAACTGATGCTTCTCGTGGGGTTGGTGTTATAAGATAATGTAAGTTTTCAGCTCAATCTGATTTTATTTTTGACATTTAAATTCAGAAGTTAAATTGTAGGAACCCCAAGAATATATATAGTCTTTCTTAAGTAAAATGAAAAAAATTACATGTGAGAATGTATTGTTTATTAAATCTAGGGATAATTTTCAGAGCTGTTATATGTGACTATATTCATATTCATAACCTGCAATAGTGCCCAGTAGGCATTATAGTCAAGCTGCTGTGGTTTATTATTGCTGAACTGGGAGAACAGTGGCACTACCTGATTTCTTAAGGGAAAATCACCTTGTAGATTAAAACCTGTGCAAAAGTTGACACAGATCATCAATTTTATCATAATGGAATTCAGGCTTTGTTTTCCCCTTTATTGTCGATCTTTGTGTCATGTAACAAAAACAGATCCTTATTGTTGATTCCAAGCTGGAATTTATAAGGCTTCTATTTCTTCAGTCATTTTAGAAGGCATGGTTTGAATAGATGCCCATTAAGTCTTTTCATTACCAAGCCTTGTGAAGACAATTTTTCTGGCCACTACCTCTCACTCCATTCTTTGTGGGATCCTGGGTAAGTCATTCCTCTTAGATGGGCTTCAATTTCTCTACCTTAGGTCTTGCGGGACCCACAGCCAGCTCCAGGTCATTCTTCAGGGACCACATCTTTGCCTTAGTGCTGCAGGACCCTGGACTTCTAAAGAAATTTCTTCTTTTACTCAAATCTCTGTCCTTTGAAGCCTTATTTAGTTTGTTTGTTTGTTTGTTTGGGTTTTTTTTTTGCATTTTGGTATGTGGGTAGCTCCCTGACTGGGAATTGAACTCAGGCCACAGCGCTGACAGCACCAGTGCCAAAGCCTTAAGCCACTACACCATCAGGGAACTCCCCTTATTTAGTTTTTATACATAGATGAGAGAACTTTTACATTGGGGGATTGAAATGTTGGGCTTGAAAAATAATGTGATTTTAAGTAGGGCCTTAGAGAGGTTAGGGTCACAAACACAATGTGTCAGGGTTTCTTAGCTTGACATCCAGGATAGCATTCACTGGGTCCATGAACATAGAAAGGGGAAATAAATTTTCATCTTTATTTTCTCTAATGTGTAATTGAAATTTAGCATTTCTGTTTAAATGTTAGTAACAAAACCACAGCAGTATTAGCAGTCCATACCTGTAACTGTCATTGATACAAATCACAGATAATTTCATACCACTTTGCAGTTGTAGCAGACACGCTGATATGGTTTGCACTCACTACTAGAACTTGTTATTTAATGTGTTAATAAAGAAGCACACTTATTACTCTCATAAATTTTTAATATTTTGATAACTATTTTTGTATAATTGGTTTCCTTTGTAAACCTGTGTAATATCCTCATAATTATTTGGTACATTTAAAACCATTATTCTGAGCAGCAGTCTACAGTCTTCTCTACACTGCTAAAGCGGCCCAGAGTACAAAGATTAAGAATCCCTACTTTTAGTAATGGGTTATAAGCCATTGAATAAAATAAGAATCCATGAGTCCACACTGATATGAATAAGTAAATGAATCATTATATAAGTGTAGGAAAAGTGAAAGCTTTTCCTTTTAGTAGGATGACAACTAATAAATACAGTTGGAATGATGGAATAAGAAACTGGTGTATGAAAGTTTGATAGCAGCAGGATATTTATTTACATGGCAAAGTGTCTCTCCATAAATTACTTAATAATTACAAAGGGAAAATAATAGGAACCTCATTGACACCACTTTAACCAAGTCATCAAACCTTTATCACTGATATTGGGACAAACTGACCTTATGAACCTCTTAATAATAAGCAGCACTGAGGACTCAACATTGTTTCAGTGGTAATCCTGCCAAGAATGCACAAACTGAATATAATCATGAGGAAATGTCAGACAAACCCAAATGAGGGCCATTTAAAAAAAACTAGCCTGTACTCTTAAAAAATGCCAAGGTCAGGAAACAAAAGGAAAGGCTGAGGAACTGGTCCAGATTAAAAGAGTCAAAAAAGACCTGACAACTAAATGTGATGCGTGACCTTAGATTTGATCCTGGACCAGGAAAAAAAATAGCCCTAAATAATGTTTTTTAGGACAATTGACAAAGTTTAATATGGACTGTAAATTAGATAATAGTAATTATATCAATGTTAAATGTCTCAATTTTTATATCTAAAACTGTGATTACATAAGAGAATGGCTTTGTTCTTAATAAATGTGATAGCACACTGAAAAGTATTTAGGGGCAAAAGGTGTAAAGTCTCTAAGTCTCAAATGGTTCAGAAAAAAATGCATATATTTATGAGTCTTTATGTGAAGAAGGAATAATAAAGCAAATGAAATAAAATATAAAATAATTTTGAATCCAGAAAAAGGACTCAGGAAAATTCCTCCTACTATTCTTGAAATTTTTCTGTAAGTTTGATACTATATCGCTTGAGATCATTTGTTCATCTCCTTACTCCAAAGAGGTGAAAATTCAGATTTTGAAAGATGAAGACTTGCTCAAGATCACACGAGTTAATGTCAGGGTTAGGGCCAAAACTCAGATCTACAGATAGAGTCCTCAATCTGTTGGTATTTGTGTTTGAATGGCAAAGGTTGAGCCACCCCTTTTTACTTCTCCTTTTATTTTCTTGGTTCCTTAGAACTAGTTCCTTCTACTAGAGAACCAGAGTAACAAAACTGAATGAATGCTTCTTTCAGTTCCTTCATGATTAGGTAAGGATCAATTTTAAGTTTTTGAGCTGTGTGGTTGGGATATCTCTTTCCTCTTATAGGTTCAACATCTTTCCTATTGACAACCTTTTTCTGTACATGGTTGGCTTCTTTTTGTTTGTTTCTTTTTTTGCTTTTTGGTATGTGGGTAGCTCCCTGACTGGGAATCGAACCCAGGCCGCAGCGCTGAGAGCGCCAATGCCGAAGCCTTAAGCCACTACACCATCAGGGAACTCCCCCTGGCTTCTTTTTATATGGTATTATTTGTATCCTCTCTCCCATCAGGTGATGGTGTATTACTGTTTAAATGTTTTTCCATAAGCCACTTCATTTCAAGTTCTCTTCAATATTATCCACTCCATAGAAAATTTTATGTTTTTATTTCTGTGATTCTATGACAGTTTGCTTAATTGGTGGACAATTAAGGCAATAATATACTGATAAAAAAAAGGGAATATATTTTTTTCAGAATTAGTCTTAAAATAAGGAGATTAACCACAGTAATAGATGGTGGTGGCCAGTTGATATCATCTTTATAAAAAATAAGAAATAAACTCTATAATTTTTCTGTGTAAATCAACTAATTGTCAACAGTATAAAGATGCCTTTTCTCTAAATGAGATAATGGCAAAAATATTCAGTTGAACCATATGAAATTGCTATTTTTTTGTGACAATTGAATATCAATAATTTCATATGGCTCAACCTAATAGAAGTAAGTATATTATTAGGTAGTGATGTATTTTTCTTTTCTCTCACAGCAATGGTAGAAAAATGGAGATAGTTCATGTGGTATTTGCTTTTGACTCTTCAACTTGTCAGTTTCTTTTCCTACCCTGGCTGTTCCTGTCCTTACACTCTGTAAGATTCGTGTTAGTCTTCAGATTCCTCCAAATTTCCATCTTGGCTTATATTGGCTTCTGCCACCTGAGAGCCTTCTAGCAATTCATAGAAAGTTAGAGATAGAATATCAAAGGCAGTTTGTTCAGTCTCCTTATATTTCAGATGAAAAAACAGCCCGACATCATAAAGCTGTTATCTCAGATGTATGGCAAGCATGCACTATCCTAACTCCCAGTACAGGTCTTTCTATCTCAGCACTCACATTCTACCTGGACCTTATATTTTTTATAGCCCAGCTGTGGTGACTTGGGTTTAGCTTTCTCTCTCTCTCTCTCCCCCGCCCCCCCACCCCGCCCCCGCTTATCTTTTCCTTACCTTTCAATTCTTATTAGTTAGTCACTTCAGTCTTCCTTATTTCCTCATTTTTGACTTTTTACTTTAGCTTGTGCATTCTTTCTCTATCCATATTTGCTATTGGTAGAGGTAAAGAAATACTCTATTTCCTGCATGATACAATGGGGAGTAGCTGGGTTAATTTTATTTTAAGATAATGAAAGATACCCTTGTATATTTGTATATATATTATATACTTACAGAATATTTTGAAAATAATTTAAGAAAAAAAGAAGTGGTGTATAATATCTGTCTTTTTACAATAAAAACTTCTGTAGCCCAATGGAAACAATTGAAAGGAATCAGAGTATTATTTTTTTTAAATGAGTGATCTTTTGTTAAACCCCAAATAGTAGAGTCTTGAATTGCTTTTTGACTCTGCTGAAAATATACCATATCTTTATCCCTAAATTACTGAATCATTTATTTGAAAAGACCTTTGGGGATCATATTCAGGGGAACAGAGTAAAATACCAGGAAAACATACTTAGCATAAGGGAAGTAAAAGATTTTAGGGTAATGAACAAATCTTTGGATCCCAGGAATATTGTGACAGTTTTTAAAGCGCAGAACCGAGACAACTGCTTTTTTAAGTCAGTTCCTCTAGAGACTCAGTCATTAAGTAGCAAAACTTGGGAATGAAGATTTGGTGTATGAATCTGGAGCCTTGAGGAGTATCTCAGTTATCAACTTAACTGTTGATAAGAAGTTCCCTGTAAATACCTTATTTTATCAGCATTTGCATCTTTGCAGCCCAGGAATTTGGTTTTGTGTGCTTTTTCTGCTGTGGGACAAATTGGTCTTTTGTTGCTAGATGTACAGTATGCAAGATATTAATATTACTTTAGCCTGGAGTTTGAATGAGCACTGGCTGATGTATGTCAATTAAGGATTTTCTCTTAAAGAGAAAGGTCAGTGTTTGTATTTTCTTCCTTCTGCCATGTAGCTTTTCTAGAAATAGTCTTTGGGGTTTTTTTATTATTTCGTCTCCCACCCCACCCCCTAAGCCACCCCATTCTCACCTCTCCACCATCTTTTTATGTATAAACTATTGCTTTTTGTTGAAAGCAATTTATGGCAAAGTTGTATAATTTTCTTTTGAAAATAAAAGATGGATATGTATGTGAGTATCTCTTGTCTCTTTTCCTTCTCAAGCTTAAATCACCCTGTTATTCATAGACCTGATTTGGAAAAACAGAAAAGAAAGACCTCTTCATCTGGAGTAAATGCAATTACCATCAATTATTGTTAAATGGGTTTTAGAGACTTAATGATTCTGTCTTAATAAAGTAATAACCCTCAATTCTCTAATTTTATCAACTATGAAGTTTTCTCTACCTCTCAGTTGTTCCTGTTCGATAGAGCTGAAAAGATGTAGTGTTTATTTCAAGATATATTCTAATTATATAGTAAAGCTGAGATGTGACAAATGCATTACCAGGTGTCTTCTCAAATATAAAGGAATCAGTTGCTCATAACTCATGCCTCTACTCTGCAGGTATTTCCTATTAATACAGCAGGCAATATGTTTTTTAAATTTTCACTTTAACTTACTTTACTAATAGTTATTCTCTTTTACTGGTTGAATTTGCTTCAGGACTCCAGAAAAAAAGAGCCTTACTGATAAAGTTTAGACTGACTCACCTTTAATGACTACCCTTTCAAATTTCTTCTGGACTAAAGAGCTTAGTTGATAAACTTGACTTAGTTAAGAAGCTACCTAGGGAGTTCCCTGGTGGTGTAGTGGCTAGGCTTTGGTACTGTTAGTGCTGTGGTCTGGGTTCAAGTCCCATCCAGGGAACTACTCACATTAAAAAAAAAAAAAAAAAAAAAGCTGCCCAGATTCATTCTACTTGCTCAGGATTTACCAGTCACTTAAAGTTTGTCTCAGATGCCCTAATCTTCATATAACTCCTTAATAAAATGGCCAGGATGATCTTGTTCTCCTACCATTCATTAACACATTACACAAACCAGTATTTTCCAAGCCAGCTGGATTCCTTGAGATATTACTAGGTGTTCAGGGTGAAATAAACTTGGTAAACACTGAATATTATACTCTTTTGGCTATATTCATAATTCATGTTATGAATATATTATAAATAGATAATAAAGTCTCTGAAAAGTTCTCCAAAAAAAGAAATCTGCTTAATTTTGTTTAGCCCAGTGTAGTTAGTAAATAATTTCTAAATTGCAAGTTGTAATTCAGATGTCACTTTCTTTTTTTTTTCTCTCCCTCCCTCTCTCTCCCAGATGTCACTTTCTACATGAAACTGTCATGATTTGCACAGACAGTATCCAATGTATCCACTACTAAATTCACATAGCTCAGAGTTACAGTATAAAGTGCAATAAAAATTTAGTTTCTGTTAATATTATGATATAATCTTTTGATTGTAAGCAACAGAAAACTTATCTCAAACTGGTTTAAACAAAGGAATTTGCTAGTCATCAACTGAGAACTCAGATAAAGTTTGGTCCTCAGTGTTGAGGCTCAGGGATGTTACCAAATACCTGGTTTCTTTCCATTTCTTCTTCTAAAATGCTTTATTGATTGATTGATTGATTGGAGGGGTAGTTCCCTGGCTGGGAATGGAACCCAGGCCTCGGTGTTGAGCGTGCTGAAGCCTAGCCACTACACCACAGGGAACCCCTAAAATGTTTTATTTTCTAAAGTTTGTTCCTTGATTTCAATATCACTGAAACAGTTTGTAGGAAAGCTACCTGTGTTTCCCTTACTCTAGTAGGAGGAGAACATCTTTCAAGGAAGCTACTTCAGAATAGCAAGAAAGCATCTTTTCCAGAAGCCTCAACAAATCTTGTTTCATATCTCATTGGCCTGAATTAAGGTCACTTACCTATCACTGAACTGATCAATGTCCATGGAGATAGGATGGGCTGGGTTTAAGCCTAATAGGGTCTACCCTGGATTTGGGTGTGAAGTCAGCTTTCTTGGAAGCTTCCTTATGTGATTACACATAAGAGAATATGGATACTGTTACTAAGAAGAAGGAGGAATAGATTGTGGGCAGTCAAAACCAATAAAAATCTACTACAGAATGCTTACCACATTCTATTTCTTCTGTATAAATTACTATGGATATATTAATTAATATATAATTAGTACATTAATTAACCATTCTGTATTAATTACTTTGTTTACCAAAAAAACTTGTACACAAATGTTCATCACATCAGTATTCATAATAACCAAAATGTGATAACAACCCAAGTGTCTGTCAATTGATGAAGGGATAAACAAAATGCAATATATATGCATACAATGGACTATTACTCAGAAATAAAAAGCAATGAAATACTGATACTACAACATGGATGAAACTTGAAAACATTATGCTAAGTGTAAGAGACAAGTTACAAAAGGCTACATACTGTATGATTCCATTTATATGAAATGTCTAGAATAGGCAAATCCATAGAGACAGAAAAGAGATTAGTGGTCACCAGAGGCGAAGGGCAGGGGAAATGGGGTATGGTTGCTAAAAGATACAAGATTTCCTTTGAGAGGTGATGAAAATGTTCTGGAATTAGTGGTGGTGCTTGCACGATTTTGTTTTTTTGTTTTGTTTTGTTTTGTTTTTTTTTGCTTTTTGGTATGTGGGTAGCTCCCTGGCTGGGAATCGAACCCAGGCCACAGCGCTGACAGTGCCAGCGCCGAAGCCTTAAGCCACTACACCATCAGGGGGTCCCACGATTTTGTGAATGTACTCAAAACCACTGAATTGTACACTTTAAAAGGTAAATTTTATGGTTGAAGTTCCCCTGGTGGTGTAGTGGCTTAAGGCTTCATCACTGGCGCTGTCGGCGCTGTGGCCTGGGTTCGATTCCCAGCCAGGGAACTATCCACATACCAAAAAACAAACAAAAGGAAAATTTTATGTTATATGAATTATATCAATTAAAAACTATATAATATATACCTTAAAGTTAGGAGCTCATTTTCACCTTCGTATTTTCAAATCCCTTCCCTCCAACCCCAGTGCCTTATACATAGCAAGTGCTCAAAAACTATTTGAATGAATGAATGGAAAATTAGAGTGAAATAATTGATTATATTTCTTTCATTAGAATCCAGAAAGACAGTTACCTAATTCTCTCCTTAAATTAGCAATGCATGTGAGTGCAGACCAACATCATTGCAACTAACAAGTCTAAATTAAATTCAAAGACTATTTATCACTTTTGTTGGTTTGCTTTGTGATTTTCCACTTGAATAGATACCATTTGGCCACAGATCATCACAGATAGAGCTGGTTAGTCCATGTTTTCCTCATTTTCACAGTATTTATTTTCCTGATTTACTTGTAAAAATTGCTTTCACTTAATTTTCAACTTTGAGAGCAAAGAGTTTAACTGGGGCTCCGAATTTGTTTTGTCTGATTACCGCTTACAATATATATATTATTTTTTAAAACTGTTACTTTGAGTTTGTGTTTCCTCCCCAGAGGGCTTTAATTACATTAGCACTATTCAACTTAATGGTCTCTGTACTTAGCTCCATAAAGGCAAGATGTGGAGGGAACTATATATGCAGGTGGAATTATTGGCGATGGAAATAATCATGAGTCTGAAACAGGAAAAGATCAGAAATAAATTTATTTTCTAAGTTCTTTCTGAATTTAATAAAACTTGCCACTCTATCTTCTCCGTGCTACCTCAGTTTATAAGTAAGATACAGAGCCTGTTTAGCTCTCCCATTCAGAAGCATTAGATACTTTCCATAGCCCTTCCATCCGTTGGGGTTTTTTTAAATTTTTTTATTGTTAAATTTATTGGGATGACATTGGCTAATAAAAATTACCCAGGTTCCAGGTGTACAATTCTACAACACATTATCTATGTGTTGTATTATGTATTCCCCCAGAGTCAGTTCTCTTTCGGTCACCATATATTTGAGTCCCCGTCTCTTCTCCCCAAGCCCCCAGCCCTTCTATCTTGAGGGTTGGGTTGGGGATATAAGGCAGCAGATCCTGCTGGTTTTGATGTGGGACTTCCAAGAAGGTTTCGGAAATAACTATCTTTCTACCCATGAATGCTGCTTTTAAGAACTGACAATCTCAGTGTGGCCAGTAAGCATATGTATTTTTAAGCTAGAAAAGTACTCTTTATTCTTTTTTCAAACTTTTAATTTTTTACAAATTTTAATTCTACCTAAAATTGGAAAGAATAATGCAATGACCATGCCATATACCCTTCATCTAAATGTATCAATTGTTAACATTAATATTTAACTTATATACTATATATGTGTATACATGGGCTGTCCAAAAAAAAAATCCAGCCATAAATACCTCTATTTTTCATATTACATGACTGGATACATTCCGAACAACCCTCATATGAGTATATCTCAAATACACACATACTCATATATACTTCTAAAAATATTATATTTTATTTTATTTTATTTATTTTTATTTTTATGTGGGTAGTTCCCTGGCTGGGAAACAAACTCAGGCCGCAGTGTTGACAGCACAGAAGCCTAGCCACTACACCACCAGGGAACTCCCACTAAAAATATTTTATAATCATATCAACAGTAAGTTGCAAGTTGCAGACACCATGGCACTTTCTTAAATATGCTAAATAGCTAAGAATGCATTGCCTAAGAAGAAATACATGTATTTGCTACTGTATTAGTTTCCTGTGGTTGCTAATTTCCACAAACTTAGTAGCTTAAAATGACAAAAATGTATTCTTTCACAGTTCTGGAGGCCAGAGGTCCAAAATCAAGGTGTGTTGGCAGAGTTGTACTCCCTCAGGAGGCTCTATTGGAGAATCCTTCTTTGCCTCTTCTACCTTCTAGTGGCTGTTGGTGTTCCTTGACTGTGGCCACATCACTCCAATCTCTGCATCTGTGGTCATGTTGCCTTCTCTTCTCTGTCTCCTCTGTATGTTTCTTACAGGGACAGTTGTCATTGGATTTAGTGACCCAGATAACCCAGGATGATGTCCTTGTCTCAAGATCCTTAAATACATCTATAAAGACTCTTTTTCCAAGTAACATTCAAATGTTCTGGTAATTAGGTCATGAACATACCTTTTGGGAGGGCTGTCTGTCATTCAGCCCAACAAATTTAAATATCTAAAATACAATTGCCATTCTTAAGAAATTTAACACAGGTACAATTTTATCACCGAAAAGATGATCCACGTTTAAATTTCCCATTTGTTCTCATAATTTATGTATTTATTTTTAAATTCAAGATTGGATTTTGTCCTCAGATGTCTTTGGTTCTTTAGTTTTCTTTATTCTAAAACAACTCCTAGGGAGTTCCCTGATGGTGTAGAGGCTTAAGGCTTCAGCGCAGGCGCTGTCAGTGCTGTGGCCTGGGTTCGATTCCCAGCCAGGGAACTACCCACATACCAAAAATAAATAAATAAATAAAACAATTCCCCACTTTTTTCATGATATTGCCATTTTTGAGGCCTATTTGGATAAATGTGATTATTTATTTATGGTTAAAGTTAAACGTTTTTGGCAAAAATATTACATAAGTGTCCAGTTGTTCTTTAAGAAAGAGTGTGCACTGGGGTGATTGACCACTTGCTACATCCTTGGTTTCCCCCCTAACTCTTTCTTACTAGCCATTTGTTCATCCATTAAGCATTTGCTAAAGCAGCTTTTTTTGGGGGGTGGGGTGGGAAGGTAGTTCCCTAGCTGAAATCAAACCCAGACCACAGCGTTGACAGTGCCAGTGCAGAAGCCTTAAGCCACTACACTACCAGGGAACTCCCTAAAGCAGCCTTTTGAAATGTGCTGGTCTACTCATTCCTTTTCTTTAGCCCTCCCCACAACTTAACATTTTTTCTTTTGCATGCAAAAATGCAAATATTGGGTTGAAACAGGTGAGATTCTTGAACATAATAGCTGAAAATTCCCATGTAGATCTTGGGAAATTATATTAAAGCCACTTGGGCTATCACTAATGATTCTGGGGCCTAGAAACCAAAACTTTTGAAAAGGAAGTCTTTGAAATGATCAGAGAAATGGCTCAAATTATCATTACCAATGAAATGCTAGAAAATCATCACTATTATTAAATGAGCATATTTTAGAAGAAAAAAATAGTAAATCCACTTTGTGATTCATTCTTTGGGTAAAACTTTATTATTCATTTTATTTTGCTTCTTTTTTAGTTTTGGACCACTGATGGTTTTCTAAAGACAGTGGTTATCTTCACATTAGAGTTGAAGCAACTACTTACTGACATTTTTTTTCTTGCATCCTACGAAGCTTTGTACAACTGATCACACTTCAACCTTTCTTTTTGTTCCTCCTGGAAGAGCCACCATTGGTTTTTTGTTTTCTTCCTAACATCCTTCTTTTTTGTCTTCCTAGTGTCTATTTTTTGGGAAATATGGTTAAACAGATGCTTTCTATTTTTCTTATCCTGGTGAAGGTGATTGCTCATGGGTGGCCTATCTGACCAGATGCACTACTCTCCTAATCTTCCTCAAAATTTTCAAAAGGTGGATTCTTGGTACTCACAAATATTTTGTCATTTCTCCCTTGGAGTGCACCTGTTAGAACTGGTTGATAAGGGCCCCTGAGGAGTGCTCTGAATTTGTCAGTAACTGCTTTGGTTCCTTCTTATACTTGATACATGCTCAAGGTCTCTGATTTTTCTTAGAAGTTACAGGATTCTGTAGATAGAAAAAATGTGTATTTCTTTTGCTGCATTTGACTGGCAGTGTTATCAGTGAATGTCCTTTGTATGGAAGAAGGAATTAAGAGTTAGAAGGAAGAATGGATGAAACTATGGGGGGAAAATAAATAGGAGTTTGTTGGAATGAAGAGGGGAGGTGGGCAAAGTGTAAAGTAGCCCAAAAATCAACTCATGAGTTTGTAGCCTTGTCTTCCAGGAGTGAAAATAAAGAAAAAGAGTCAGAATCTAAGAGTACCAACTCTAGTAAGAGTAAAAGAAGACAGGAAATTGCCTCTAAAAATGATATTGTCTACTATTCCTCAAAACATACTTGTATTATTTATTCTTAGAAGGAAGGGGCAGTTATTTTTGGGAGTTGGAATTTATAGCATCATGACACAAGATCTAAAGAAACTTAGAATTTTTTTTACTCACATTCATTCATTTATTTAACAAAGATTTGTTGAATGTGCCTGGCACAATGTCAGTTCACATAGGTGAAAAAATAATTCTTTTTTTTTTTTTTTTTGCTTTTTGGTATGTGGGTAGCTCCCTGACTGGAATCGAACCCAGGCCGCAGTGTTGACAGTGCCAGCGCCGAAGCCTTAAGCCACTACACCACCAGGGAACTCCTGAAAAAATAATTCCTATCCTAAAGGATAGAATAATTGGTATGAAAAGTTTTAGGTACAGTACAAAGAGCATACACAAGAAGAGGTTTGGTATTTTGTTGTTGGTTTTTTGTTTTCTTGTTTTTGAGATGAGGTAGCAATACTTGAGTTAAGTCTTAAAAGAGAAATAGGAGTTTGCCTAGTGAACAGGAAGGGAAGAAATCCTGATTGAGGAGATAGCATGTGAAAAAGTACAGGACTGTGATATAGGAGGGTACATTTAGAGAACAGCAAATAATTTGGTATATTAGAGATGCCAATCATTTCTTTAATGCACAGGACATCCCTTTCTTAGGAACCCGTACTCCTCAAAGCTAATATATTTTGAATGACCCTGTACCCTTGGTCACAAGACCAGGAATGGGCCCTTGACAGAAGCTAATGAGATTTTTCTCTTGCAGGAATAAAATAAACTGAATGGACTTTCATTGTTAGTAGTGATAGACTATATAATTCAAGCCAACCCTGCTATTGAAGACAGCTAAACAAGCTGAATGAAACATAAAAAGTATTATCTAAAAGCATTTAATAACTAACAAGATAGGAGGCATTACTGGGGCCAAGATGTTGGATAGGGGAGCTTGGAGTAATGAGCCTGGCACTCAAGGGGCTTTTGTCTGGAGGCAGTTACTTATTCAGAAAAAGTGACTGGGAAGCTAAGCGTCAGTTTTGGCAGCCTTGAGAGACAATGGGGACAGAAGTTGGAGTCCAGGACCCATAAAGTGTGGTAACTCTGATATATCACCCTCTGCTTTGGCCCAGGACTTTAAAATGCTGCACTGTAGATACAAGGGAGCACTAGAAGTAAACTAGTCATTCTGCAGACTGCAGGCTAACTTTATATCATTTAAATGGCCTAGAAAAATCTCAGGGCCTGAACTTGTATTAAATTGGTCCTAATTGCTAGTGACAAGAACACATAAAAATATCATCATTTTTTTTGTGCTTATTTATATGTGCTTTTTTTTAATACAATGTCCAGCACAAAGATAACCAGGCATGTGAGTAAACAAGACCCCATGAGTAAGGAGGAGAAATAACATAGAAACAGACCCACAGGGATTCTGTATGCTGCAATCATTGGACACAGATTATAAAACACTTCTGTATACTATGTTCAAGATAAAAGCCACACTTGAAAACCTTAGCAGAAAACTAGAAACTATAAAAAGTGGCATAAAAAAAGCAACATACCAGATCTGTAAATGAACAAAATGGAAACTCTAAAACTGAGACAGTGTGAATATGAAATCTGTAAGGTCAGAGAGACTCAAGTCTGGTGACCATGTTGGTCTATCTGCAAACTTAGGAAGAAATACAGACAGAAAGAGATGACAAAGTATGTGACTCCAGGGAGAGAAAGATGCAGAGAGACTAGCCACCTGATGATATTTTCAGTTCAGCCTCTTCCCACTACAAATGATGCCACAATAAATATCTTTGTACACATATGCTTATATGCTAGTATTTTTATTTCTATAGAAAAGATCCTATATGCTACATTAAAAAGATACCTTAAAATTTGAAAGATACTGGCACATTACTCTCCAAAAAGCTCAGAGCAATTCTCATTTCCCTTCGTAATGTGTGAGAGTTCTCATCTACCCACGTTCTTTCCACTAGTAAATGTTATCAATGTTTTGATATTTTGCCAATCTGGAGATTTAAAAATGGTAACTTAAAAGTCTATTTTGTCCATGAGACCAACATAACCATGATACCAAAGCCTGGTAAGGATAACACAAAAAAGGAAGACTATAGACCAATATCTCTGATGAACACAGATGCAAAAATCGTAACCAAAATACTAGCAAACAGAATACAACAATACATTGAAAAGATTATACACCATGATCAAATGGGATTCATCCCATGAATACAAGGGTGGTTCAAAATACATAAATCAATCAATGTCATACACCACATAAACAAACTAAAAGATAAAAACGATATGATTATATCAATTGCAGAAAAAGCATTTGACAAGATACAACTTCCATTTATGATGAAAACACTTAATAAAATAGGTACAGAAGGAAATATAATAAAGACTATAGATGATAAACTCTCAGCTAATGTCATACTGAACAATGAAAAACTGAAGCCTATTTTCCTAAAATGAGGAACAAGACAGGGATGTCCCTTGTCACCAATGCTATTCCACATAGTACTGGAAGTTCTAGCCAGAGCAATCAGGCAAGAGAAAAGAATAAAAGGTATCCAGACTGGGAGAGAAGTTAAACTGTCACTTTTTGCAGGTGACATGATCCTTTCTAAAGACTCCACCAAAAAACTATTAGAAATAATAATCAAATACAGTAAAGTTGCAGGATATAAAATCAATGTACAAAAATCAATTGCATTTCTATATATTAATACCAACAATGAAACTTCACAAAAAGAAATGAATAAAACAGTATCTTTAGTGATTGCAACAAAAAGAATGAAGTACCTAGGAATAAACTTAAAGAATGTGAAGGACTTATATACTAAAAACTATAAGACACTACTGAAAGAAACTGAAGAGGACATAAAGAAATGGAAAGATATTTCATGTTCATGGATTGGAAGAATCAACACAGTTAAAATGGCCATATCATTTGAAGCAATATGGAGATTTAATGCAATTCCCATAAAAATCCCACAGACATTCTTTCAAGAAATATATAAAAGAATCATCAGATTTGTACAGAACCACAAAAGACCCTAAATTGTTGAAGCAATCCTACATAAAAAGAGTAAGGCTGGAGGCATCACAATCCCCAATTTCAATCTACACTACAAAGCATCAATTATCAAGACAGCTTGGTATTAGCAGAAAAACAGACACACGGACCAATGGAACAGAATCGAAAACCCAGAAATAAACCCACAAATATATGGACAGATAATTTTTGACAAAGGAGCAAAAAATATACAATGGGGAAAAGAAAGCTTCTTCAATAAAACGGTACTGGGAAAATTGGAAAACCGTGTGCAAAAGAATAAATCTGAACTGCAAACTGTCACCATATACCAAAATTAACTCGAAATGATTTAAAGACCTCCACATAAGACCCGAAACAATAAATGGTATACAAGAAAACTTTGTTACTAAACTTATAGATCTTGGTTTTTGGGAGGACTTTATGAACCTAACCTCAAAGGCAAGGGAAGTAAAAGCAAAAATAAATTAATGTAACTACAGCAAACTAAAAAGCTTCTGCACAGAAAAGAAACCATCAACAAAGTAAGAGACAACCAACCTAATGGGAGAAGATATTTGCAAACAATGCCTCTGATAAGGGGCTAATATCTAAAATATATAAAGAGCTCGTATGATTCAATGACAACAAACAATCCAATTAAAATATGGGCAGAGGATCTGAACAGGCACTTCTCCCAGAAAGACATACAAATGGCCAACAAATATATGAAAAAATGCTCAACTTCACTAGCTATTAGGGAAATGCAAATCAAAACCAGAATGACATACCGCCTCACACCAGTTAGAATGGCTGTTATCAACAAGACAAGGAATAACAAGTGCTGGAGAGGATGTGGAGAAAAAGGAACCCTCCCACACTGCTGGGAATGCAAACTGGTACAATCCCTATGGAGGACAGCATCGAGGTTCCTCAAAAAACTAAGAATAGAGTTACCATATGATCCAGCAATTCCACTTCTGGCAATTCCACAAAGATATATATATGCCAGTGTTCATTGCAGCACTGTTCACAGTGGCCAAGTCATGGAAACAGCCAAAGTATCCTTTGATAGATGACTAGATAAAGAAGCTGTGCTACATATACACAATGGAATATTACTCAGCTGTAAGAAAAGATGAAATAGGGTCATTTATGACAACATAGATGGACCTTGAGACCATGATGCAAAACGAAATAAGCCAGATAGAAAAAACCAAGAACCATATAATTTCACTCATGTATGGAACACAAAGCTGAAAGCAACAAAGAAACAAAAACTCTTATCAACAAGACAAGGAATAACAAGTGCTGGAGAGGATGTGGAGAAAAAGGAACTCTCACACACTGCTGGTGGGAGTGCAAACTGGTACAACCACTGTGGAAGGCAGTGTGGAGGTTCCTCAGAAAATTGGGAATGGAGTTACCATTTGACCCAGCAATCCCCCTTCAGGGATCTACCCAAAAGACTTGAAAACCTTTGTCCGCAAAGACTTATGTACCCCAATGTCCATTGCAGCACTGTTCACAGTGGCCAAAACATGGAAACAACCAAAGTGCCCTGCGACGGATGACTGGATAAAGAAGCTGTGGTACATATACACAATGGAATATTACTCAGCTATAAGAAAAGATGAAATATTGCCATTTGCGACAAAATGGATGGACCTGGAGATCATCATGCTTAGTGAAATAAGCCAGACAGAAAAAAACAAGGAACTGTATGACTTCACTCATATGCGGAATATAAAACTGAAAGCAAAGAAAAAAAGAAATGAACAAACAAATAACCCATGGACACAATCAATAGTTTAATGTTTATTTGGGGACAAGTGGGTTAGGGAGGGGAGAAAGGGGAGCGGGTGGGAGAGGAGGGGGGAAGCTAAATATAAGGTGATGGAAAGAGAAGTCACATTAGGTGGTGAACTTATTATACATCAAGTGGACAATGCACTGTAGAATTGTATGCCTGAAACCTATGTAATCCTTGCTAACAGATGTCACCCCAATAAGTCTAACAATAAAAATGAATTAAAAAAAAAAAGAAAAACTCATAGACACAGTCAGTAGTTTAGTGGTTATCTGAGGGTATAGGGGAAGTAGGGTGGAAGAGAAGGGACAGGGTCTCAAATACATGGTGAGGAAGGAGAACTGACTCTGGGTAATGAACACATAACACAACACATAGATGATGTATTGCAGAATTGTACACCTGGGACCTATGTAATTTTTACTAACCAATGTCACACCAATAAATTTAACAATAAAAAAGCTTATTTTGCATAAAACAGATATGACCAATGGAATAGAAGAGGGAATCCAGAAATAAACCCTTGCATATATTGTCAAATGATTTTCAACAAGGATGCCAAAACCATTCAATAGGAAAGGATAGTCTTTCAACAAATAATACTGGGGAAACTGGATATCCACATGCAAAGGCTCTTACTTTACACCATATGCAAAACTTAATTCAAAATGTATCAAAGACCTAAATGTAAGAACTAAAACTATAAAACTCTTAGAAGAAAACTTAGTGGAAAAGCTTCTGTCATTGAATTTGTTAATGATTTCTTGGATATAACACTGAAAGCAAAGGCAACAAAAGAAAAAATAAGTAAATTGAACTTCATCAAAATTAAAAACTTTTGTGCATCAGAGGATACTATCAACAGAATAAAAAGATAACTCACAGATGGGAGAAAATACTTGCAAATTATATATCTGATAAGAGATTAATATCCAGAATACATAAAGAACTCCTACAAGTTCAACAAAGAGAAACAACACACACAAAAAAATCTAATTAAATAATAGACAAAAGATTTAAATAGAATTAGGAAGATGAGATGGCATTTTACATTCACTAGGATGGCTATACTTAAAAAGACAGATAATAACAAGTATTGGGGAGAATGCAGAGAAATTGAAACTCTCACATATTGCTGGTGGGAATGTAAAATAGTGCAATGTTTTAGAAAATAGTTTGGTAGTACCTCAAAAAAATCAAATGTAGGGAGTTCCCTGGTGGTGTAGTGGCTTAAGGCTTTGTCGCTGGCACTGTCAGCGCTGCGGCCTAGGTTCGATTCCCAGCCAGGGAACTATCCACATACCAAAAAAAAAAAAAAAAAGTCAAATGTAAAATTACCATATGATCCAGCAATCCCACTTCTGGGTATATTATACCAAAGAATTGAAAGCAGGGACTCAAGCAGATATTTGTATACCAGTATTTATAGCAGCAGCTTTCACAACAGCCAAAAGGTGGAAGCAACTCAAGTGTCTATTGACAGATGAATAGATAAACAAAATATGGTAGATACATACAATGGAATATTATTCAACAAAAAGGAGTGAAGTACTGACACATGCTACAAAATGATGAACATTGAAAACATTATGCTAAGTGAAATAAGCCAGATGAAAAAGGACAAATATATGATTCCACTTATATGAAGTACCTAGAATAGTCAAATTCATAGAGACAGTGGCTGCAAGGGTCTGGGAATAGAGGGAATGGGGAGTTTCTGCTTAATGCATTCAGAGTTTCAATTTTCTGTGATGACATAGTTCTGGAGGTGATGGTTACACAACAATGTGAATGTACTTGTACTTAATGACACTGAACTATACACTTAAAAATGGTTAAAATGATAAATTTTGTTGTGTGTATTTTACCACAATGAAAAGATCTGATATTTCAGGGTCTTTAACCTAGCCTCATGCCTGGCACTTAGTATGTAATCAATAAATACTTATTAATCCAATATTTTTGTGATATATACTCTGGATGTACATTCCTATGAATATAAATCTAATTAAGATTTTATTCTATTGGGAATGGAGTTACCAAATGACCCAGCAATCCCCCTTCTGGGGATGTACCCAAAAAACTTGAAAACCTTTGTCCGCAAAGACTTATGTACCCCAATGTCCATTGCAGCACTGTTCACAGTGACCAAAACATGGAAACAACCAAAGTGCCCTGCGACAGATGACTGGATAAAGCAGCTGTGGTACATACACACAATGGAATATTATTCAGGTATAAGAAAAGACAAAATGTTGCCATTTACAACAAAATGGATGGACCTGGAGATCATCATGCTTAGTGGAATAAGCCAGACAGAAAAAACAAAGAACTGTATGACTTCACTCATATGCGGAATATAAAACTGAAAGCAACAAAGAAAAAAGGAATGAACAAACAAACAAAAAACCCATGGACGCAATCAATAGTTCAATGTTTATTTGGGGACAAGTGGGTTAGAGAGGGGAGATAGGGGAGGGGGTGGGAGAGGAGGGGGGGAAGCTAAATATAAGGTGATGGAAAGAGAAGTCACATTAGGTGATGAACTTACACAACAAGTTGACAGTGCACTGTAGAATTGTACATCTGGAACCTGTGTAATCCTTGCTAACAGATGTCACCCCAATAAGTGTAACAATAAAAATAAATTTAAAAAAAAAAAGAAAAGAAATCTATTTTGTATATCTCTAATGACTAGTAAAGTTGAGCACCTTCTGTTTTGTTTTTGTTGTGTTTTTTTTTTTTGACATTTGTATTTCATTGTTTATAGCCTACTCTTGTGCTTCACCCATTTTTTCCCTGCTGTTTTATTTATAATTTTGGTATTAATTTATGAATTCTTTTTACATGACTAGTATTAGCCTTTTGTCTACAAGGGTTTTTTATTCCATTTGATTTAATTTATGGTATCTTTTGATATATAAACATTTTACAAAATGGCTGCCAAGGGCCCACTGCCATTATCAGGTGAATTTAGTGTGGTAAGAAGTGGAGAAAGCAGTTCACAGAAAATAGGATGCTGGACAGAAAACCTAATGGGTGCTTACTAAGTGAAATTTTGTAAAGATGTGGCCTCCCCAGCAAAGAACTGCAAGGAAATGACAGGAGGCACGGAATATGGATGCTATTAGCTGTCTGAGTCATAGTTTACTTGCCAAGATTTACTTATTAATTTCTCCAATCATTTACTTATTCAACAAACATTTATTTATCAGCTATAACATACCAACCACTGTATTATAACAGAAAAATAAGTAAGACTTAGGTCCTGCTTTTGAGAAGCTCTTGGTATACTTGGGGAGTTAGAAATGTTAAATTACAAATAAATATACCAAAAGGATGATTGCCACACTAGAAAGGTGTTTCAGGCTAGGAAGCTTTGGACTTGAGAAGTGAATGGATTAGGGTTATATTTTAAAAGTACAACTGAAAGAACTTATTGATGATTGGATATAGGTTATTAGGGAAAGAAGAATCAAAGTTGATTCCTAGGGTTTGGACCTGAGCCACTGTGAATATCCAGAAGTCTTTTACTGAGCTGGAGAAGAATAAGATAGACAGGTTAGGAGAAAAACCTAACCAGGAGTTCTGTTTTAGATATATTAAGTTTGAGATGCCTACTAGACATCCCAGTAGATTTGTCAACTGATTATTTAACATATGAATCTGGGAGCTCAGGGAAGAGAGGTGAGGCTGGATTATAAATCAGGTGGTCAATGGCAGTATTTAAAGCTAGGAGACTAGATGCAATCACCTAGGGCAAAGTGTGGATAGAGTAGAAAAGAGCCAAATACACAGCCAATCTTCAGAAATAGCTGGAGGAAGAAAATGATCCTAACAAGATGACTGAGAGGTGATCAAGGAGGCAAGAAAACTAGGAGGAGAATGAAGTATTCTAGAAGCAAAGAAAATTTCAGAAGCAAAGTTCGTGACTAGGCTAAGACAGGATGGGACACAGAGCCTAAATGGGATGATTGACCTTGAATGGGAACAAGGGCACTTCTGTCACAGAAGAGAAGACAGAGAATATGGCTGCGATGCAGATGTTGGTGGATTTACTGATGAGAGGATGAGAAAGTTCTTACCTGATTGCCTGTATTTTCCTAGCGACATAAAAGGCAACTTCGTTGGCTGATTTCAGGGCTGGAAGGGGGTTTTTTTTGTTTTTTTTTTTTTGCTTTTTGGTATGTGGGTAGCTCCCTGGCCGGGAATCGAACCCAGGCCGCAGTGCTGACAGCGCCAACACCGAAGCCTTAAGCTGCTACACCATCAGGGAACTCCCCTGGAAGGGGTTATTAAGGTTTGAGGAAAGATGAAGATTTAGGTTTAGGAGTTCCCTGGTGGTGTAGTGGCTTAAGGCTTCCACGCGGTCAACGCTGAGGCCTGGGTTCGATTCCTAGCCAGGGAAATACCCACATACCAAAAACAAAAACAAACAAAAAAAAGATTTAGGTTTAGAGTCCTTATTGGATTAGATGTTAATTTTTCTTCATCCCCCCACCCTTGGAACTTTAAAAGACAATTTATTTAAAGTTTTTATTGATACAATGATTTGATCTGATGGAATGACTTGGTTTCCCTTTGAAAGCTCCTTTATCCTTGGAGGTTTGAATCATTAGATTAGTATAAATAACTTGACATCAAAGTGCTATGCATGGGTTCCTGGTGAAGTGAGCTTTTCTTCAAGAGGTGTTTGGATTCACATTTTGGATGACAATTGAAAGCTTCACCAATAATTGTAAGTACATTTTCTGTACTTACCTCATAGCTGCTAACACCTCAACAACTTGGGCTTGAGTTAATTGCCTTGTCTTTGTTCACCTGGCATTTATATATCCTTAAGGAAAGAATTTCATTGGGTTGATTTGCCATTACTTCGTATTAAGTGCTGTTGGAACACTAAGCTATCGCTACTGCCTCAGTGGCGGTTGGCTATAGTTGCCTTTGGCCTGTGTCTTAGCTGCTGGTTAATCAGCTGTGATAGCAGGGTTTGTTTCATTCAAAACAGGTTGTGTGAGTCATAGTACTTGAGCAGGAAAGGATGGTTTACTTTGCTTAGAAGGGGGCCATGTACCTGGCAAGCCTAGATGGCTGCATGGACTCCTTCAGCGCTTTCGTCAATTGTTCATATTCTTTGTCTCAGTAATTAATTCTACTCCTGGGAATATAATGTAAGGAAATAATTCTTAGGAGGCAATATAGCAGAGTGGTTAAGAACATACAGGCTTTGGGGTCAGATGCACTTAGAAGTGAATTTCAAATGGTGATGTTAAGTATCTACTAGAGTTTTATTTCTCTGCCCCTCAAGTAATCACTACACATTTAAAAAATAAATATCATGGGATGCAATTCACACACCATATGAAATCCACTCATTTAAAGTATACAGTTACTTCAATACATTCACAAAGTTGTGCAACCATCACCATACTTAGAGTATTTTCATCATCCCTAAAAGAAACCTCCTTGTCCATCAAATCACTCACTCTCCATCCTACCCAGAATCCTACACAATCACGAATCCTTTTGTCTATATGGGTTGCCTGTTTTGGACTTTGAATATAATGGAATTATACAAAAGGTGGTCTTTGGTGACTACAGTCCTTCACTGAGCATAATGTTTTAAAGTTTATCCCTGTTGTAGCATATATCCATACTTGATTCCTTTTTAATTGCTGAATAATAATTCCATTGTTTGAATATACCACTTTCATTTATTCATTCATCAGTTGATGAACATTTGGATTGTTTCTATTTTTTAGCTGTTATGAAAAATGTACACCTTTTTGCATACAACTTTTTATGTGGACATATATTTTCATTTTTCTTAGCTATATCCTTGTATACCTAGAAGTAGAATTGGTGGGTCATAGGGTAACTTAATGTTTAGCTTTGTGAGAAACTATCAACTGTTTTCCAAAATCCTGCACCATTTTACATTCCCATCAACAATATATGAGGGTTTCAGTTTCTTTGCATACTCACCAAAACTTATTATTATGTCTTTTTTATTATAGTCATCTTTATGGATATAAAATGATATTGCATTGTGCTTTCGATTTGCATTTCTTTAATGGCAAATGACATTGAGCATCTTTTTGTGTGCTCATTGATCATTTACATATCTTAGAAGCAATGTTTATTCAAGTCCTTTGTCCATATGAAAAATTTGTTTTATTTTCTTTTTATTGTTGAGCAGTAAGAGGTTTTCTTGTTTGTTTGTTTTGCTTTGTTTTTGGGGGGTTCCCTGGCTGGGAATTGAACCCGGGCCATGGAGTTTTGTTTTTTTAGAGATGTGTGAGTTTTAAAAAATATATTTCTGGGTACCAGTCCCTATCAGATTTGTAAATATTTTCTCCCATATTGAAGGTTGTCTTTTCACTTTCTTGATGTTATCATTTGCAGCAAAAAAGTTTTAATTTTGATATAATCCAATTTATCTGTTTTTTCTTTTCTTGCTTGTCTACTCACTGTTTTGAATTCCTCTCCCCAGTCTCTCTTGAATCTACTCCAGCCAGGACTTTGCCTTTACCACGCCACCGAAATTACTCTTGAGAAGGTCACCAGTGACCTCCATGTTGTTTATCTAATGGTCAAGATTCAGTCTTCATTCTTATTTGACAGAGCTCTCACCCTCTCCTTCTTGAAATGCTATACCTTGTTCATTAGGTTTCCAGGATACTACCTTCTCCTA
Source organism: Lyroderma lyra (assembly GCA_004026885.1). Lineage (NCBI taxonomy): Eukaryota > Metazoa > Chordata > Mammalia > Chiroptera > Megadermatidae > Lyroderma > Lyroderma lyra. The sequence goes on along the minus strand of PVJL010002128.1, from coordinate 187,327 downwards.
GTCTCTCCTACCTCACTCACTGGCTGTTCTTTCTCAGTTCCCTTTGCTGATTCCTCCTCATCTCTCTGACCGCTAATATTTGAGTGCACCAGGATTCAGAACTTGGGTTTGTTTCTCCTCTCTACCTTCACTTTATTGGTAATTTCATCCAGCTTGATAGCTTTAAATATCTATATGCTGACAACCCCCTAGCTTATATCTCTGGCCCAAACTCTGTCTAAAATGTTCTCCCCCACCAGATATCTGCATTACTCACTCACTCCCTGTTTTAGAGTGAATTGCTTCTACCACCCCCCTATAAATTCATATGTTGAAGCCCCAACCCCCAATGTAACTATTTGCAGATCAGGTCTTTATGAAGGTAATTAAGATAGATGGGGTCATGAGGGTGGGCCTCTGATCTAATGGGATTAGTTAGTGTCTTCATGAGAAGACTGAGGAGAGCTCCCTCACTCTCTCTCTCTTTCTCTCTCTCTCTCTCTCTCTGTCTCTCTGTCTCTCTTTCTCCCTCCATGTACACACACCAAGGAAAGGCCATGTGAGCCCACAAGAAGGTTATGGTTTGCAAGCCAGGAAGAGAGCTCTCATCAGAACTTGAGCATGCTGACAGCCTGATCTCAGATTTTCAGCCTCCAGCACTGTGAGAAAAGAAATGCCTGTCCTTTAAGCTACCCAGTCTACGGTATTTTGTTATGGCAGCCTGAGCTGACTAACACTACCCCACTTTCTCAGGTCTTGCTCAGACTTTCCCTTCTCACTGAGGTATTTGCTTATTGTCCTGTTTAAAGTCACAATCTTGCCTAACCCTGTCATTCTCATTCCCCTTTTCCTACTTTATTTTTCTCCAATGAATCTGACATACCATATTTTTCCGTGTATAAGGCAATACTTTTGTCTAAAATTGTTAGACCAAAAATTGGGAGTCATCTTATACACATGGGAATAACCAATTGAGAGGGTTTCTTAATGTTGGGTTATACATAGGGGCATCTTGTACATGCAAAAATAAGGTACATTCCATTTATTTTTATTATCTGTCTCCCACCCTAAAATATAAGTTTTTTAAGAGTAGAAACTTGTTCACTTTATCTCTGTATCATTAACACCTATGTTTTGTCAGGCAAAAATAAGGCCTTTAAAATATACATGTTGGGAGTTCCCTGATGGTGTAGTGGCTTAAGGCTTCGGCGTTGGCGCTGTCAGCGCTGCAGCCTGGGTTCGATTCCATTCCCAGCCAGGGAGCTACCCACATACCAAAAAAAAAAAAAAAAAAA
>PVJL010002128.1:0-185953 GCA_004026885.1 Lyroderma lyra | reverse complement strand
AATTCATATCTTCATGGTTATTCATAGGCACAGAGACTGTTAATAAACAGCTTTATCAGCTTTATCAGTTAACAGCTCCTTCCCTGATGTATAAAAAGAGCCCAATCCTGGAGCATCATGCTTGAATGTTCCATTCAAACACCATGTGTACATTGATGGCTCCTCTGACTGTTAGGAGATCTTCTTTAAAGTTATGTGGTCCATTGCTGGCATTACTGTACCCTCCCTTTTTTGGCTAGATATGATCTAAATAAAAATGTTTGAATATGGGAGTAACTTCAAAGAGTCAGCTTAAATGTTGTCTTTGTTTCTTTACCAGGATCTGTGTTTTATTCTGGTCATTGCACTTTGGCAATTTAAGATAGATTCGTTTTTGGTATTGTTTCATGGCAATTCTTTGTATATGGCAAGAGAAGGTCATCAACAGTCAGAGAGACGACCAGAGATATGACCTTATTATTTTGATGATGGAACTCTACATGGGTACATTAGTATGAATAAATTGTACTAGTAGCCACTGCAACAAAAATTGTAGCAGGAGAAAATTAACTGAGTCAACTTTTAGTCATTTCTAAATCAATTGATACACTTACTAGTTTTAATTAGTGTGTATACTTATTATATAATTTGTATCAGCAGCTTTGGTTGAAGTCAGGATAGATCATGTTTGATATATTCTAGTATAATATGATACTTCAGATGTACTTTTTCCACTGAGAATGACTTAAACAGGTCTCTTGTAAATTTTCACAGTAACATAAAATAAAAATTAATTTTAAAAGTATCTGCTGCCTTGTTGATATCATAATGACATTTGTACCCATGACCATTTATGAATATTATGTAAATATTACATAGTCTTGAGGCATTTTGCTCTGTGCTTTACTATTCCATGTATCATGAATCATCCAAATCCTCTGTTATCACTTGGACTTTCTAGTATTTTGAATGGCATTCTCTCTCAAGGGACCCCTTCTAATTGCAGAATCCACCTAGCATCCTTGGATTTGCTAGTTCAGCATAAGCAGGGATAGGTTAGTTTATGGATTCACATATCTTATGGAATGCGTATTTCCTGTGTTCTTCCCCTGCTGAACTGAAATAGCTTTTGGACCAGAAGATGCTACTATCCTTCCTCTGATTTACTGTCTCTCTGAGTAGGACCTCTTATTGAAATTTGGTTTGGTCAAAAGCATTATTAAAGGGCTTTATTTTTAATTCAGTATAACTGATGATATCACAAAAAAGCAAAGAATCCCCAAAACTACAATATTAAGCGAAATGTTGTAACTCAAGTCTTGAATCATATCATGGGAAGTCCATCATCAGTCATTCCACAAATTGATTACATCTCTTAATTTATCCCTCATTAGCATTTATTGAACACCTTTGTGGTGGGAACTGCACTTGCAAATGCTGGAAATACAAAGGTGACATGCTACGGTCCTTGCCCTCATGGAGCTCACAGACTGCTAACTATTACTTGATGTGATAATGCTATAAGAGAGGCACATAAATATTTAAATTCAATGTGAAGCATGATTTTTTGGGAAACACAGAATTGCAATATGTTTTAGGGATACAAAATGTTGAGAGTAAATCACTCTTGGGTTTAGGATACTTTGTTACTAGATTATCACTGAAAAATAATGCTTCCTGAATGCTGGGAGTTGTGCTTGATAAAAAATTAGACGTCATCTCTGCCCCAGTGAAGAAGATAGGTAAACAATAAACAAATATAGAATTAGATCATTTAAATGCTAAGAAAAAAAGAACAAGGTATTCTGAAAGACTACCAGAAATTTAAATAAAAGGACAGCTACTTAGCATATTATATAACAAATCATTTCCAAAGTTAATAGCTTAAGACAATAATAAACATTTATTATACGGTTTCTATGGGTCAGGAGTTTAGAAGCATCTAAGTTGTGTGCCTCAGAGTGTCTCATGAATTTATAGTAAAAATGTCAGTTGGGACTGCAACCATTTGAGGCTTAACTGAGGAAGAACAATCCAATTCTAGGATGGTTCACTCACATGGTTATTGGCAGGGAGCATCAGTTCTTTGCCCCATGGATATAGGGTTGCTTAATTTCCAGACATAGCAGCTTGTTTCAGAGTGATCCAAGAGAGCAACGCAGAAGCCGCATGTCTTTCATAACTTGCCTTGGAAGTCATATATCATATGTCATACTCGGAAGTCATACTTGCATATCTTTATTTCCACAATATTCCATTGGCCCTATTTAGCATGTGAGGGTGCATGGGATACCAGGATGTAAGGATCGTTGAGGGCCATCTTGGAGGCTAGCTACCATGTTATATGACTCTCCAAACACAAGCTTGCTGAAGTCAAACGTTTTATTTATTTATTTTTTTAAAGTGATGAAACAAAGAGATAGTTTATTGAGGGGAAAGTACACCCCAAAGAGATAGGAGCGGGCTTGAGCAAAGAGAGTGGCTCAGGAGCCCAAACTTTTTAAAAGAGCCTAATGCAGCCATTTTATAAACAGCACCTATTCATGTTTCCAAAGGAAGGTCATATTTTGATTGAATTATCAGTAGAGGATCTGTAGAGGACCATCAGTAGATGGTCCTGTTTCCTGCTTACTTAGGAACCCCACCTCTTCCTACTTTCTTCTCTACTTTCTTCCAGAAATGTTATAGAATACCTATAATCATTAGGAGCTCAGTTTTAGTCAGTTCGAAGAAATGTAAAGACAGAATACTTGCCCTCAAGATGCTTGTGTTCTGGTTTCCCTGGTGGTGTAGTGGCTTAAGGCTTCGGCACTCTCAACGCTGCAGCCTGGGTTCGATTCCCAGCCAGGGAACTACCCACATAAAGAAAAAGAAAAAACAAACAAACAAAAAACAGCACCTCTTGGGGTAAAAAAAAAAAATGCTCGTGTTCTGGTAGAGGTAAACTTACAGTAGAAGTGGGATAATGGATACATGAACAATTAGGTTGGAGAAGAAACATGTAAGTAAAGTAGGGTGGTGGGTCTGAAGATAGGAAAACCTCTAGAATCCCATCCCTGTGTACCACAGTGAAGATAAGATGTTTCACATCTTCTAGGTAAAAAGGTAGTAGGTGCACAGAAGGCCAAGTAACAGACAAAACTGTGAATCTGAAAATCTGAAGAAAGAAAGTCATGAAAAAATCCCCAAAACCCAAGGATGGATTTGGCCAGAGAATCATGGAATAATATAGCTGTCTGGGTAGAAGCAGTAATATAAATAGATAGAGAGATAGCTGGATAGAACTGTCCAGAAAGTATTCAGTCGTGTAAATGAAAAATAGAGGCATATATGGCTAGATTTCTTGTATATATGTCCTAAAGCAGCAGCAGAAAATGGAAGAAAAAAACATGAATTAAGGCAAACCAGAAGACCCTGTCTCCTTTAAGCCAAGTTGACCACGCTATATATCCTGATATCAGGCATTTTAGGAAATTGTCCATGATTTCTTTTTATTGAACTCCTGTACCTGTTCTCACTGAAGTCTCAACTACATATTCTGTCAATCCAGTATTTGCCTTTGCACTCTGGATGGAGGTGTTCATATCCCTGATGGCCATTTAACTTTCATTAGGTGACTTTAGTTGTATTTTTATGGAAGCCAGCCCTGGCCTCTAAAACATTTGGCCAGTGGGAGCCAAACCATATGGCCTTGTCTAAACCATTCCCAACCCCTCCCTCAAAGGGGGGCTCTTGCTGCTGGGAAGGACCACTGCCACTCTGTAACAATAATTACTGACTATAGACTCCGCTGGTTAAGAGTTTTGCCAGTAGGTCTATGATCAAGTTGGTCATATTACCAGAATACACGCTGAATACCCTCTTATTATTTCTCAGAATATATAAGGAAGGCAACTTGATTTAATAGAAAGGATTTAGATTTTGAGAGTAGCTTTCTAGTTCTGGGTACTAGAAGGAGGGAGGGAGGTGGAGGTGGAGAGATAAGCACCCCCAGTCCTTAACCCTCCTCATTCATCTAGGGGCACCCAGATTCCCTATTCCTCCTTTCTGTCAACACATAGGCACTTGAAGGGTCCCTTCCCCATGTTTGTCCAGCTGCCACTGCTCCAGAACAAACTACCAGATGTGCCTGACACTGAGCTTTGACCATGCAACAAGGTGAAACCCTTAAGGAAAGCAAAGCAACAATGAAAGGGACCCGAGTCCCACCTTGACCAGGGGGAGGAGAGCCTCCTGCTGTCCAGGACCTTCCAGCCTGTTATCTGAGAAATCAACTTCTGCTTTCTGTTTTGAAAAAGAGAAAACAGAAAATGCAGACTTGTGATTCAGGGTTGAATTTGAAACTCAGCTCTGACACTTAATATTCCTGTGACCCTGGTTAAGTTGCTTACTGTCTATTAGCTTCAGTTTTCCACAAATGTAAAGAAGGGTTGTTATATACTTCACAGTATATAATGTTCTAAGTATAGGAAAGAAAATATGTGCCCCTGGCATAGAGTGGACACTCAATTTTATATGGTAGCTGTTACATTTTTAAAACTGAGTATATTGGTTTTAACCTAAAACTATAACTTGGGCCTTATTCATACAAAAACCAAACCAAACCAAACCAAACAAAACATTGCATTGTATTTGGAAGGCTCCTTGTAATCTATAAGAAGATCTTTAAATGTTACCAGGTTTCTAAGTTATTTAGGTTCTCTTTATGACCATATCGTGGAGACCAATGGTATGAAATCAGAAATCAGGAGGAGCTAAAAAGAATAACTTAGACATGATGGAGAACTTTTGGTAAAGAAAAATCATATCTGGGAGTTCCCTGGTGGTGCAGTGGCTTAAGGCTTCGGCGCTGGCGCTGTCAGTGCTGCGGCCTGGGTTCGATTCCTGGCCAGGGAGCTACCCACATACCAAAAAGCAAAAAAAAAAAAAAAAAAGAAAAATCATATCTGACTGAATTGTGCTAGCAGAAAAGTAGTAAGATCAACACCTCAGTTTTCTATAGAAGGTAATTTATCTAATAGTTTAGGGCACCTGTAGGGGAATTGAGACTACTAGAGCAAGTGAAAAGGAACATTGAGCTACTTTTCAAAAGTGGATACTACTCACTTCCAGGAAAGACTCTCATATTCAAAACCTACTTGCTTACTCTTTACATACAATGCTAATAAACTTGGTTATCTGGTTTCCTGGGGCACAAATTAGGAAGAGAACTACCAAAACCAGACACTCAAGAAGTAGCAAGAGCCGCTACCTAACAGCTTAATGAAAGAGTAGGGGGCAGAGGGGGGGGACCAGAAAGAAAATCATTAAAAGCAAATGAAAGAACACAAAAACACACCAGTCTTGGATCATTTCGGGTAGGTCAAAGAGCCTAGTATGTTTTAATATACTAGATACATTACTTTGCATTCTAGTTCTGAATGTTAGTAATTCAAGAAAATAAGAAGAGGTTAAATTATATTTGCTGTTTTTGAAGAAAGAAGGGATCTATTTTATTTAATATTTTATTAAAGGCATATTTCTAAACATTTTGTATTTAAAGGGATTAGTTTCAATTATTTACAAAACTAATTCAGAATTTTCGCATTCTCTAAAGGTGTTAGATAAACGAAGCTTTTCTAAATTGTAATAGCAAAGTCAGAGTAAACGCACACCTGTTTACATCAACAGATCTTCCAAATGTGTCTTTAGCTCTGGTTGGTTGCTTTGACCCCCAAGCAAGAGAGAATAAATAATGTATTCCTGTACAAGCTGACTAACAGTAAAAGTTTAACAAACTGCCATTGGTATGCCCAGCCCTGTGAAAGACAAAAAGTAGAAAATAGGGACTGGAAAAAAAAAAAAGAAGTAGAAAATAAGAAAGGTATATAACACCTTATTCCGAATTCCCAAGGCTTAAATGATAACCATACAAACAAACCCACTATGTAATTTATACTGCTAAATAATATAAAACTATATAAATTAACAAGGGTTATATATAAGAACAGTTTCTAAGCAATGCCTAATACATATAACTATTGTTTTAAGAATTCAATAATATCATGGAGTCCAATAATGCTACGGTTCTTAGCCCTTGTGATACCTCTGTGGTTCTCAGGGGTTATTCAGAGGCCAAAGTAAGTTGAAGTTGAAGATCTGCAAGGCTACTAGCCAGAACCACATAAGTCCACCTGTTTTTCTTCCTTGCTGTCCAAGACAGCAAGGTCTTTCTTGCCTGCCTCACTCAGAGAGAGCAGGACTCATCAAGACACACTGAAGGATCAGCCAAGCACAGGACAGGTCTAACGGGGCTGCAGTTAACCATTATATTTCCTCTCCCAACCCCCCAGAACAAAAATCTCATAAGAGCTGGAACCTCTGCCTTGTGTACAGCACAGGGCTTGCATATAGTACCATCCAAAGATTTCTTGAATGAATATGGCAGTCTCAATGAGGCTTGAGGTACCTGGAGCCTTAATTTGGAAAGACTTGCCCAAGAATAAGAGCATGACCTGGGGCTATGGACTATTCAGGGTAGTGTACAACAACCTGTAGTGGAACTATAGTTCCTAAAATGAACTCAGACAAGGTCCCAAATCCAGGCATGAGCACCCACGGAAAGTGCTTTTCTTATTATGCTACTTTTTAAAGGGGACTGATAATTTATGTTTCATAAAAGAATATTGGCTTTGGATAGTTTTATGTATTGAAGAAGAATATCTTGATTTTGGAGAACAGAAAACGTTTTCCTTGTTTTGCTGTTCAGTTGGGCAGAATGTTTAGACTGACTCTTTTTTTATAGAAGTAACTTAGCATATTCAAATGTCTAAGTACACAACTATTGTGCTGCTGGAAGTGGCAAGAGCAAACAATCCAGGTAGAAATGGACAGGGAGAGATGTTGAGGTTCCCTATTTGTGAAGAATAGCATAGGGAAATGAAAGTGAACTGAGGAGAGGAAGAGAAATGGGAGCTGAAGAAACACCCAAGAGAATCAGGAAGAGAGATTGCAAAATCATGCCCCGCTTGAGCCCCTAGTGCGTTTTGCACTTGCTTCTTTCTCGGCCTCTTCGTTGTTTGAAGGTGCCAGGCATGGGTTCCCACGCAGCACACCCTCGACCTCTCCTGGTCACACTCTGTCATGAGTCACAACCTTGATTGCTGTGGAAGCAGCAAAGAGCAGGGCTCTTGGGGAGGAAAACAGTGCCTGACCCAATGTCCACTACTTCAAGAAATGGGCATAAGGTGGCAGCACTGGCAGTGCCTGCAGGTGTTGCGGAGAGAAACTTGGCCAAAGGCCAGCTGTACTTGAGCTGTTAAGTCCCAGGCAGAAGATGGAAAAAAGGAACTCTGTTAAAGACTTCTCATTGGGGTAGTTAGTAATGCGGGGAGAAAGGGAGTAGTGGCACTCAGGAGCTCCTTCAGGTGGAGTGGGTAATGGGGTCACATTGCCTGGCACCCACATATCTGTTGAAAAAACAACAGCCACTTATGAAAAAGGAATAAGATGAATTGATGAACAACATGAATGAACTTTGAAAATAATGGTAAGTGAAAGAAGCCAATCACAAAATATCATATGTAAAATGTCCAGCATAGGCATATCAATAGAGATAGAAAGAAAGTACATTAGGGCTTGGGGCTGGGGAGAATGGGGGAGGTGACTACTAAAGGGTATGGGATTTCCTTTCAGAGTGATGAAATGTTTAAAATTGATTATGATGATCATTGCACAACTCTGAATAAGCTAAAAAACCATTGAAATGTGCATTTTAATAGTGAATTATAATTTTATCTCAATAAAGCTGATACTAAAAAGAATGACTGATGAACATTTACTTAAAATCCAGAGAGGAAAGGTTATAATGGAAGTGCATTCTTACCATCCTCTCCCTGCTTGGTCATGAAATGAATGGCTTCAATGGGGGTGAAAGGCATCCCTTTTCCTGGAGTCACCCATCTTCAAGATAGCGCCTCTTGGGAGTTCCCTGGTGGTGTAGTGGCCAGGCTTCAGCACTCTCAACGCTGTGGCCTGAGTTCGATTCCCAGCCAGGGAACCACCCACATAAATAAATTAATAAAGAGAAGCTGGTTTAAAAAAAAAAAAAAAGATAGCGCCTCTTAAACTTTAATTTGCATACAAATCACCTGGAGATCTTGTCAAAATGCAGGTTCTGTTTCTGAAGGTCTGAAGTAGGACCTGAGATTGAGCATTTCTAAGAAGCTTCTAGATCAGCAGTTCTCAACCTGTGGGTTTGACCCCTTTGGGGGTCGAACTACCCTTTCACAGGGATCACCTAAGACCATCGGAAAACACGTATCAGATATTCACATGACGATTCATAACAGTAGCAAAATCACAGTTATGAAGTAGCAACGAAAATAATTTTATGGGGGTCCCCACAACATGAGGAACTGTATTAAAGGGTCATGGCACTAGGAAAGTTGAGAACCAATGTGCTAGATGATCCTGTAGCTGCTAGTTCTGGAAATACACTTTGAGTAGAGAGGCTCTAAGAAACCCAATGAAACTATATTTATTCTTGAATTGGGATAATTATGTCAGCTCTGTACTGAAGTTAAAATACCAATGAAATATTTTAATTTGTATCGTCTCATACTTGCTAGTGGCATAATATAAATGATGCTTCTAATAAGAGTACTGGTATCTTTGAAAAGTATATTACTAACATTATGAGATTTATTATCTGTTTTTATTGAAAAACTCAGGATTTGGAATTTATAAGAGAGCTGGGTTTGAATCCTAGCTCTATTATTTATCCATGTCATGGCCTTGGATAACTTAATCTACCCGAGCTTCAGTTTCTCCACTTACAGAATGTATATAATACTACTCAGTGGATTTTTGTTGAGTATTAGAGACTATACACACATAAAAGTCACTCATGAGATAACTACTATTATTGCTGTCAACTTTGAGATGGGAGGATTTGCTCCATATTCCTTTTCATATCTGTATCACTCCATATATATTTTTTAAATCTCCTAAATCTTGAAATTTTGGTTGTGTAGGAGATGCTTCTCTAAGTTTTGTTTGTTTGTTTGTTTGTTTTTGTTTTTTATCCATTCAAAGAAGACATTGCTGTTTAGGGCTCTAGTAAAATTCATATGGGATATAATTTTTATTTATTTATTTATCTATCTATTTATTATGTGGGTAGCTCCCTGGCTGGGAATCAAACCCAGGCTGCAGCGTTGACAGTGCCAGTGCCGAAGCCTTAAGCCACTACACCACCAGGGAACTCCTATAATTTTTAGTACATATATATGTGCCTTCTTATTTGGGGATTGGTTCTGATAGTAAAGGATTCAAAGTAAAAAGTTCAGGACATTCAATAAGGAATTTTGGTGTTCCTAATTCTTAAACGTGAAGCTGAAATTATTTTTATTCTTGTTGAGAATTTTTTCAAACTGAGTTAATTTTGTTTTAGGGACTCTGTTGTTTTCTGTTTTGTTTTTGTTTGTTTTGGTTTTGGTTTTGATTTTTTCCTTTACAGGTACAGCAGCAAGTACTCCTAATGCCTGGCCCTCAGGGAAGCCTACAGAGTGAGCAATTTGGGAAACCCTGTTTGGAACTGAGCTGCTCCTCAATAGCTTCCCATGGAAGAGGGATTCCTGTTGCAAATGCCATGACATCACAGGTACACAGCTTGGGCTGGAGTGAGAACTGCTGCTTCCTCCTTCTGGAGATGCTGTGACCTGGGGAGAGGCAGGCATGATCTGTGGCACCAGGTGAGCACAGGTTGCCTTGTTCCCCCATGTTATACTTGGGCCATTCTCTGAGTGTTACAGAGATGCAAGAGGCTGCCCTATGTGTTTGTTTCCTTTTGTTGTTATATTCTTCCAACTTTTAGGCTGACTTTATCTCCTTTATTTTCCTGGTTTCTAGAAGAAAATGTGGCAAATTATTAATAGTCACAGTGTGACTAATGGTCACTGGCAAACTCCTGGCATGCAGTGTTAGCGGAATTTGTTTCTTCTTTTTTGCTAAATTATTTTTTTTTTACACTTTTAGAAATTTTACCTCTTGCCAATACCTTTCTGTCATTGTGTACTCAGCATTACCTATATAAAGGCCTAAGCAGTATAGAGACTTCAGAATTTGTTTTCTCCTCTATATGTTTTTGAAATTATAGAAGGGCTGAATGCGTCAATTGGCAAATGTTTAGAGTTTAAGGTAAACATCACTCCAACATTTTTAAGTACTGTAGTAGACAACTGGTTTTGGAGATGCCTTTTTTAAATTTTTTATGTGGGTAGTTCCCTGGCTGGGAATCGAACCCACGTCGCGGCGTTGACAGCGCCGAAGCCTTAGCCACTACACCACCAGGGAACTCCCAAAGATGCCATTTTTAAAAAACCTGTTTTATAAAGAAATCTACTGAGCACAAACTTTCAAATTTGAAAAAGAAAACAAGGGATTCTACCTGCTCAGTGCAGCTTTTAATATTTAAGATTTCTTCTGTTAACAATTCTGCTTTGTGTTGCTGCTGCACAGGGCGCTCAAAAAGGCTGAACTGGAGGCACCAGTCTTTGAAAAGGCCAGTCGCAGGTTCATGGAGTGAGGAAGTGCTAGCTGCTGGTCGGGGACTTCCCAGGTCACTAAATTTGAAACCCCCCAAATACTGATCTAAAGATCAAATTCTTATCTTCTATAGCAAGGATCAAAAGGTTGGAAGGCTGTATTCTGTTTCCTCCTCCAGCATCAGGATTCTGTGGGAGAGCTGCAATTAAATGGACTCTTAAGTCGGGCTTCTCCTTTCTTTTTCTCATCTGTCCAATTGAGGACATTATTTGATTTGGTGCATCTAGCCATTCATTTTGGTGGATGGTTGTTTTTCCTATTACAAAGATCAAAGACCATGCTAACCCCAGAGTTAGCCAAATAGGTAGAACAAATATCTCATAATTTCACATAGCTGCCTTAGGAGCACTGGGTTCCAATCTACGAGTATGCAGGAATCCCTGGCATGAACACTATTATGCCCATGAGCCTGAACTTTGAGGGCAGCCAGTTGGCATAAATCGTATCTTGTGGACATTTTTGTGCTATTTAGTTCAAGTATAATTACCCAATGTGAGAGCCTGTGTGATACAGACCAAAAAAAAGAGAGGAGAGGGAGGAGCAGGAGAAGTTATCTTAATTCTCATCTCCTCTAGGGGAAGAAAATGACTAAATATAACCTGCATGTAAGAGCATTAGTAATATTAATAATAATACTTTTGATAATTAGACCAGTGATCACAAAGTACTTTTAACATCCATTATTTTCTTTGTACTCACCAAAATCTCTTACATTCCCATAAAATGGGAATTGTTGTGTTTTAATTTTTTCCTTTTTCTTCCCCCTCTTTGTTCATCAGCTTTCTCAGAAAGTAGGTACTTTTTGGGTGGTAAGAAGGTAGTGTATATACAATGTTGCTTGTACATCACAGGTGGGTAATTGTCAGAGGACCTCCCATTCATAGTAAACTGAATGAGAAGCCTGGCATCCGAGTCTAAAAGTGGAAAACTCTAGATTAGTTCAAAGCATCACAGTGAAGAGAGAGTTATTTGACTCACGGAGAGCCGCTGCTATGATGCTTGTGAACATACATAGGCTGTATGATTAGATTTTGTAAGTCTATTTGAAATCTTGTTCATTACAGTTTTAAATGGATAGAGCCATTTGGAAATTTGACTTAGAATCAAAGTCTAGACATTTGTCTCAAATGTTGAGATAGCTCTCAAAGTGTAGACTGTTTGCCTTGAATATTACACCTGTTATCCTCCTTTAACTCTTGTCTTCCCTCTTCCTTCCCCACCTTCACTCACCTCCAAGAATACCTCTAGCAGAGTTTTCATCTGTCTTTGTAGTACTCCAATCCTGTACATTTCTTTTCCTTGTTTTTGTTCTGTTTCATTTAGTTTGGAAAATGGCAGTGTAGAATATAGTTGGTATAACCCTAATGCTGGCCAGCCTCTGTGATCCCTTAAAAAACGTGTGTGTGTGTGTGTGTGTGTGTGTGTGTGTGTGTGTTCTGGGGTTGAATATATAGAAGTGAAACCCTTCAATGAAACAGAAAACAAGCGTCCCTTATTATCCAGGTCCCCTCCATAGTTTTAGTTTAAAAATATTTTGCCTGTTATTCCTGTTAAATATTTATTATATTTTGGCATCACACACCAAAACATGATGTCAGAGGTGTGTGTGTATGTGTGCATGTGTGTGTGTGGTAGAGGTGAGGGTGAGACTAGGTCAGATAGCATAGTGTGTGCAATGGTGAAGAACTTACTAAATTAATTAATCTTTAATTAGCAGATCACTGAGGATATGAATCACTCACAGGCAGTCAAAAGGTGATGTCGGTGAACAGTTATGGCTCAGCATGACTGCCATAGTCTCAGTGCTATTGCTATTGCAGGACTCTCCTGTGAATTTTACTGTGGGACTTTAGAAATGTCTATTGCCAAGGATAGCAATAAGTATTCTGGAAGATAGTTAAAGCACGGAACAAGGTATTTAATGAAGTTTATAAATATGGCTTTGGAATGATCTTATTATTAGCAATAATCATACTATTAATTTCCAGGTGAAAGAATAACATGTTCACAAGATGTCTGAACCTCAGTAGTAGATCCATTTTGGTGAAAATTGGGTCAGAACAGTACATGCAACTCAAGGATTGATGAAGAAGGTCAGGTGCGTAGGTAAGTTTGCTTCATAATCAGTTACAAATTGTGCTAATGATGGATTGCCAAAAATCCTCAGTAGCCAATCAGGTTGCGACTTCCTTACCTCTAAGATTCTTCCTAGAGAATACCTTCTTTTTGAAGGCTATATATTACCTCAACTCACCTATGGCTCCATCTTAGAACACTGGCTGGTAGGTCATAATATAACAGGGTAGGTATAGAGTCAACTAAAATCCTTCTTTTCTAAAACACTCTGGAATTCAAACTTTAGCTGGGCTAATAAGGATACACAGCATCAGCCATGAATTCCAGTTTTTGCAAGATGTAGTGTCCATATTTTTAGGTAGCTGTGAATGATAGGGGAAAAAGTACTTAAATGAGCTCTTGGACTTTGTTCTGAGGTCAAAAGGGACTTCATATTAAAAAAAGGTGCAATCTTGGGAGTTCCTTGGTGGTGTAGTGGCTAGGCTTCAGCGCTCTCAAAGCTGCAGCCTGGGTTCGATTCCCAGCCAGGGAACTACTCCCTCAAAAAAAAGGTATAGTCTGGGGGGCTCCCTGTTGTGGTAGCGGCTAGGCCTCGGCACTCTCACCGCTGTGGCCTAGGTTAAATCCCTGCCCAGGGAACCAACCCCCCCCCCCAAACAAAACAAAACAAAACAAAACAAACAACAACACAAAAAACTGTGATCTATATCCTGGTCTTGCTGTTTGGGGCAAAAAGAGTATCTAATATTATATGGCATTATATACTCTTTCGTTTAAGTGTAGTCTGTGGATGGACTCTTAATGAAAACACATTGTGGTGGAGAGGAATGTGTATGTGTTTCAGTGCTATTTTTAAACAGCCTGTTGAATAGGCTCTATGAAGTGTGTTGGGTTATTTCTTGTCTCCTGTTTTATCCATCCATAGCAAGACTGGAAGAACACCACACTTGTACAGAGGCCTCCAGTAGTTTCTTTGGATGCATAAGCCAATGAGAATCAACCTGCTGGTTGCCACCGCCGTAACTCCGAGATTCAATGGCTTCTGAATCTAGTTTCAATGTTGTGAAGTTTCAGGGCAGAAAATGCTAATTTGGAAAAGTGCCAAAACCCATTATAATTTTTCCTGGAAGCTTTCCCTTGGTGTCATTGGTAAGTTCTGCATTTCACTGGGATGCCATACCACTACTACTATAGTATCCCACCACTGACTCTTTCATTTGGTTCATTTTTCTTTTATCTTTGGAAGAAGTTATTTTCTGTTGGGATAGACGGGTTTAAATTCTATTAAAGCCAGTAAGAATGTTTTCCCTTAGGGGCCATTCACTTCCTGTCTTATGCCTAATAGGTTTCTTTGGATTTTCTTTGATTCTTACTTAAAAAGCCTGGGATGATCAGACTGCAGTATTCTCTTGAGGTGGCTGTGTTGCAGAGAACAGGCAGCATATTTGCTGTTTTAGCCTCCAATCCTGTTTCACAGGACTGCATGTCTGCCTCCTTCCATTTTATCAGTGCTCACACTGGTGTGTTTATCCTTCTTTTTCTAATTCTCTTCTATAGAACTTGTGTTGGAGCAGAAGACTCCATTCCAGATCCATTCCAGAGTTGCTATGAGAAATTTACCCACTCTGATTCTTTTTCCTATCTCAGTAAAATGGCAGTGTAAGAAAGCTTTGTACAATCAAGGCTGAAAGAAATACCCACATAGAATATTTTATTTTCCTCTGATTTTCTTCTCCACTGTCAACTTTTAATGATTTCCTTTACAGTAATTTTAAATGTGTGAAAAATTTCTAGATTGGTTTTAAAGAATAAAGCAAAAAACAAAAACAAAAGCAAAAACAAAAAAAGAATAAAGCAAAGGTAAAGCAGCCTATGTTGCTTTAATATAGAAAGTCAAAGATAACAGACTTTTCCTATTCCTGAGCAATAGCCTTCAGTGTTAAGATTCCTTGGTAATATTGTTGGTGCTTAGCTCTCCAAATCCAAAAATAGTTTAGTGTAATAATTACCAAGTAAGAAATTAAGTTTCTCTTCTGATGAACTATAGAGTGGCTTTCAAGCTTCTTTTGGAGTAGGTTTTTTTCATATATTATTTTTGTATCAGTTGGTGAACATAAACCTTCCACGAGGCTCAACAGAAATGTCCAAATTTCTGATCCACCCAGTGGTTTTATAAAACTCCAGTCCAGGTTTGTTTGGCTTTAAAATATTATTAGTAGTTTTACTCTGTCTTCTCCAAAAGAACAGTCAGCAAGCTCACCAATGAGATTGGTATATAAGGAAAATGTAGAAATTAGAGTGTGAGAGAATTGGTACCTCCTGTTAGATTGACCCTGGGTGTTTTGTTAAACCCGCCACAAACCAGACCAACATGGAACCTTTATTTAGTTTTTATTTTAGCTTTTGGGGGAGGTGATGGGTCGGGTAATTCTTATTTTATATAGGTACAAAAAAAAAAAAAAGAAAAGAAAAGCAAGTTGACTTAAATGTCTAAGGGTATTTTTGCAGAGTTACTATTCTGGTAAAAAGAAAAAGCCTCATTCAGAAATTAATATTTTCAAAATGTTATTCTGAAATGTAAATTCCTCCAAATTGTTTAAAACTTTGAGATGAGGGGAAAAGACATCATCGAGACAAGTGGCTGTTGAGCGCCCACTAAGCTCAATGCCTCTGGGTTGCTTTTTTGAGACTCTAGTTGCTGGGCAGGCACATTTTTACCGCGAAGAGCTGTGGAGCGCCATTCAGACTCCATTCCATTTCTCTCCATGGTGATCCAGTTCGTATCTTACAGCTCCCGTCTGGGAGCCGGTAATATAATGAATTGCCTTGACTCTTGCCTCAATCCACTTTCCTCGCTTAATATGCAGCCCAAAGTTTTGCAGCTCGCTGTCAGATGGCAGTGCTAGACTTTCACACTGCTCCCAAAGCCTCCGCTGGGGCTGTTTCTGAACACGGAGTTGCAAACTTTAAGAAAACAGCTCCAGAAGGAAATCCACGCCAGGCTTTGAACTTTGCTCCTGGCTTCCGTCAACTGACATAGTTGCCCTTTTGCTTAAACTCGCAGCTCCAGTTCACACTAGCGAGAGCTCGGCTGGGTGTCTGCCCCTTTGCCGCGTTGGGGACGCCTGTGGGGGCCACAACCTGGCGCTCCACCGATTCCTCGCACCTTAGTTCAGAACCGAGGCAAATCCTCACTGGGTCCCTGGGCTTAAAACATCTTCCCCCCCAAAGGAGTGGGTAAAGAAAAGAGCGAGTTAGAGCTTTTGTTTGTTGAGTTTTGTATTTCGGACACTTAGGGGAAACAAATTACGAGAAAGAGTTGTCCACCCTGCAAGCGTTTCCCTTTCTTGGCGAAATCTCCAGGCCTCGATTCCACATTTTGCTGTTGACTGAGTGGATTTTAATACGTTGCTCTCTTGTTCTCGGGCCCAATCCATAAAATGAGAGCACACCCTCTGCCATTTTCAGTCAGTTTGTCCTGGCAGCCCTGCCCCCCTCTTTGGCTGCCGCAGCCCGGGGAGTTATTGCTCGCAGAAACTCGGCCTGATCCTTCGGGCCGGAAATCCAGTCCACGTTTGCCAAGTACCGTGCAGTTGGGGATGGTGATAAGAACTCTCTTGTGAGGGAGCGAGCGAGACTTTAGTCCGGTTTCCATGTCAACGATTCAGTCCATATTTGCCATCAGGCTGTTGGTGGTAGAGGCGCTTTCGGGAGGGTACGCGCTGTCCTAGTCCTAGTTCTCTAATCTGCGCCGGGATTCCTGAGCTGCTGGGTATGGGGTTAAAAGGCTGGGGCCGTAGGGGAGAAAACTCCACCGAGAGGGAGACCCACAGCCCCAAACCCTGGGCTCGCAGCTCGGGCCAGCCACGTGCCCAGTTCCGCCCCTCCCCCCTTTCCCGCTGCCATTGCCCCTAGGGAAAGCTGATGGGCCAGTTTCTAAGAAACTTCCCTTTCAACTCGGCAGTCCCTGGGATAATGGTATGGGGCTCTAAAGGTAGAGGTGGAAGAGGATCCTAAAAAATACGAGATTTAAAAGAGAACTCACTGGGTGATGAACACATAACACACAGATGATGTATTGTAGAATTGTACATCTGGAACCTATGCAATTCTTACCAACCAATGTCACCCCAAATAAAAAGAAAAATAATCGAGATTTAAAAAAATAGTGATAAAGGAGAAATCCCACATTACATCTTCCATCCAGGTGGATTTTTTTTTGGGGGGGGGTGCACTTTGCGTTATTGCTAGACAAAAATGGTGGCTGTTTTCTAAACAGCTTGCCCACATGTAGGAAAAGGATTTTGACACTTTCCGAATTCCATAGCCATTGAAGAAAGGGGATGAGGGCTTCCTCTGGAGACATCCCTTCTGGCTTCCAGATTTTCACTGGGCTCCAGGTTTCCCATTACACTCTAGCTCTGAGGAAAATGGCAGGGTAATTGCATGTAAAAAAATTCTTCATTTGTGCGCAGGACTCAGGACTGTTTGCCAGCTCAGCGGCAGTTGATTAAATAGCCAAGCTCTATTTATGAGGCAGCCTATAATTTGGTTTCTAGGACCTAGTGCCCCAGGAGAGTTGTTGCCTCTGAGGACTGTGTGAAACAGGGCACTGGCCCATTCCAGTCAGTCAGGTCCTGGTAGGCTGGTTTGGTTCTTGTCTTGTGTGTGTGTGTGTGTGTAGGGGGGGGAACAATACCACTCTTAAGATTAAAAGGAAGGTATTGCCTTTTTAGTGTAGGATGCTCTTAAGTTTTCTTGGTGGGTAGAAATGAGTTCAGGTTTTTGGAATTATTCACAGTGACCAGTGGCAGAGCCAGAACCCCACGAGCCTGCAGAATCTGGAAATTCTAATATAGTGGTTCTGTGGCCAAGAAAGTCTCCATTTGTGAAATCTGAAGATAGAAGAGGCCCTGGTATCTAGTGAGCACATGGACCTGGACTTCTTTCTCTTAAAGCAGCCTTGGGCCTGGTGAGGAACTGGAATCTCCTCTGGCTTTTGTAGCCTGTCACGTCAAGAGGATTCCAAGTCACCCTGAGGAGGAGAAGGCTGCTGCTGGGATTTGGTTGGGCTTGTAGATCTGGAGTTTTTTCTATGTAAGCCTACAGCTCAATCAGCATCTCTTAGAATGTAACAGTAAAACTCTGAAGAATTTTTAAGATGGATAGAAAACAAATTTGGGTTACATCCATTTTCTAATACTGTAATACTGTGCCCCTTTTCTCTTTATGAGGAAATGGTTTCCCTGTTTAGCCATCCTTCTTCTGCAGTGGTTCCTTTGAACGTTCAAGTTCCTTCAGCCCTTGGAAACTCTTCTGTGGTGTGTTTACAGTCCCATAGGTACTGATTTTGGAGATGGGGCTATTGGTTACTGTGGGCTAAGTTCTCTTAGGAGGTAAAGATGGGGCTGACCATTTTCAGTCAGTGTTGAGATGACCAGCCTTGATCTCAAACGCATTCTGATCCCATTGTTAGATATAACACAACTTGACCTAAGCGGACAAGGGCAGCTTTGGGGACTTTGCTACTTTCTAAAGCCACCCTCCTTTGCCTCTAACTTTTAAGTGATGGGGCAGTTCCCTCTGCCTTTCAATTCTGTAAAATGGGGATAACCTGACCTCATGTCCTCAGTCTTGTGAGGACTGTTTACTGGCAGGGGAGGGGGAAACGGAAAGTCTGAACAGTGATCTGTCATTCCATTGGGCTTGCAAAAGGCTTAAAAAGTTAAGGCCCGTTCTCTCACCAGCTGGGTCTTTCGAGCTGGTTTATAAAAGACTTTGAAGAAGAAAAGTGCTGTAGAGGTGCTAAGTAGCAGTCAAGAGACCAGGCCCGCTGCCAGGGGGTCCAGCCGGGGCCGAGAAGGCCGCGCGGTCTCGGGCTCAGGCCAATTCTGCAGCCGCGAGTAAAGTTCAGGCTTCCCACTCCCCTCGGTGAGGCCCGGAGGAGACCGACCCGGATAGGAACGCCGGGAGGAAAGCGGCGCAGGCTCCGTAGAGGCGCAAGCTCCGGGCCGGGTTTTCCCCGAAGCCTTCGGCGGCGGCGCTGCCGAGCGAAAGCGGCAGAGGGCCTGCCACCGTCGCGGCTGGTTATCTCCCCTCCTCCTTTGTGAGGGGAAAAGGAGCGAGCGAGTTCGTTCCACGGCCTGCGCCCGCTCCGTGCTCCGTTCCGGGTTTGCCAGGCGGCCGCGACGGCGCTGGGTAAAATGGCAGTGCTGAGCCTCGTGTCGGAGTGAGGGGGACTCGGAGGAGAGTGGGGCGCTCTCGCCGCTCAGTCCGGCCGCTCGCCCGCCCGCTGCCGCGCAGCAGCCTCGGCCCGCGTCGCGGCCGGGGAAGGGAGGCAGAGCGCCGAGCCCACGCTCCGACTCTGCCTCCCAGCGCCCGGGCTGCCGCCGCGCGCCCTCCAACCCGCCTGTCCCGGGTCCCCCTCCCCCCGCTCCCTCCCTCCTCCCCGCCCCCTCCCCCTCGCCTCTCTCCCTCCCTCCTCCTTTCTCCGGCAGCAGAAAGCGGAGAGTCACAGCGGGGCCAGGCCCTGGGGAGCGGAGCCTCCACCGCCCCCCTCATTCCCAGGCAAGGGCTTGGGGGGAATGAGCCGGGAGAGCCGGGTCCCGAGCCTACAGAGCCGGGAGCAGCTGAGCCGCCGGCGCCTCGGCCGCCGCCGCCTCCTCCTCCTCCGCCGCCGCCGCCAGCCCGGAGCCTGAGCCGGCGGGGCGGGGGGGAGAGGAGCGAGCGAGCGAGCGAGCGCAGCTCAGCAGCGGAGCCCCGTGAGGCCCGCCCGGGCGGGTGGGGAGGGCAGCCCGGGGGACTCGGCCCCGGGGCGGGGTGGGAGGGGGGGAGAAGACGAAGACAGGGCCGGGTCTCTCCGCGGACGAGACAGCGGGGATCATGGCCGCGCAGGTCGCCCCCGCCGCCGCCAGCAGCTTGGGCAACCCGCCGCCGCCGCCCTCGGAGCTGAAGAAAGCGGAGCAGCAGCAGCGGGAGGAGGCGGGGGGCGAGGCGGCGGCGGCAGCAGCAGTCGAGCGCGGGGAAATGAAGGCAGCCGCCGGGCAGGAAAGCGAGGGCCCCGCCGTGGGGCCGCCGCAGCCGCTGGCAAAAGAGCTGCAGGACGGGGCCGAGAGCAATGGGGGTGGCGGCGGCGGCGGCGGCGGGCCCGGCACGGAGCCGGACCTGAAGAACTCGAACGGGAACGCGGGCCCTAGGCCCGCCCTGAACAATAACCTCACGGAGCCGCCCGGCGGCGGCGGCGGCGGCGGCGGCACCAGCAGCGATGGGGTGGGGGCGCCTCCTCACTCAGCCGCGGCCGCCTTGCCGCCCCCAGCCTACGGCTTCGGGCAACCCTACGGCCGGAGTCCGTCTGCCGTCGCCGCCGCGGCGGCCGCCGTCTTCCACCAACAACATGGCGGACAACAAAGCCCTGGCCTGGCAGCGCTGCAGAGCGGCGGCGGGGGCCTGGAGCCCTACGCGGGGCCCCAGCAGAACTCGCACGACCACGGCTTCCCCAACCACCAGTACAACTCCTACTACCCCAACCGCAGCGCCTACCCCCCGCCCCCCCAGGCCTACGCGCTGAGCTCCCCGAGAGGTGGCACTCCGGGCTCCGGCGCGACGGTGGCCGCCGGCTCCAAGCCGCCTCCCTCTTCCAGCGCCTCCGCCTCCTCGTCGTCTTCGTCCTTCGCTCAGCAGCGTTTCGGGGCCATGGGGGGAGGCGGCCCCTCAGCGGCCGGCGGGGGAACCCCCCAGCCCACCGCCACCCCCACCCTCAACCAACTGCTCACGTCGCCCAGCTCGGCCCGGGGCTACCAGGGCTACCCCGGGGGCGACTACGGCGGCGGGCCCCAGGACGGGGGCGCCGGCAAGGGCCCAGCGGACATGGCCTCGCAGTGCTGGGGGGCTGCTGCGGCGGCGGCAGCTGCCTCGGGAGGGGCCCAACAAAGGAGCCACCACGCGCCCATGAGCCCCGGGAGCAGCGGCGGCGGGGGTCAGCCGCTCGCCCGGACCCCGCAGGTACATACTGAATGGGGAGGGGGCTGGGGCCAGCGGGGTCCGGGGTGTGGGTGGCGGCAGCGGGGACCAGGCCGCAGTCATGGGTTACACTCAGTCCGGGGGCCCCCACTGCTGGGGAGCTGCCATTGTCTGGCTCTTCTCTCTTAAAATGGCTGCCTGTCTGCCTTCCTTTCCCTTCCCTCCTTCAGCCTTTGTGTGGGGCTTTCCCTGAGGTGTCTGCTTCCCTTCTCCCTCTCCCCTGGTCCCTTCGAACTCCGGGGGACCTTCAGGAGGGTGCGGGGCAGAGTGCGGGGAAGGGCCTGGTCCGGGGTGAGGGGGTGCTGGGGGTTCAGGTTAAGGGTATAGGCAGTGATAGGAGCTCGGGTGTTGACTGATCAGTTATTTGCTCATCTGCCGCTCTTCACTGTCCCCCTGCCTTCCTCTAGGCCGTCCCTCATTTGTGCTTTCAAGGAGGGGCCCCTCGGATTTGGGGGGACCTCGAGGGAGGGCAGGGGCCTGTTTGGGGGCAGCTAGAGGCCGGCTGCGGTTCACCCAGGGCAGCCCTGGCCATCTCCTGTCTTAGTCTCTGTCGGCCCAGTGGCCTGGGCTTCTCCCTGGAAGTGCTGGTAAACAGCTGAGTGATTGGAGTAGTAAGTGCAGATTGCTTTGGTTTGGGATTTGAATTATGGAGGTAAAATCCTTCTGTCAAAGCCAGGAGACAGTTGGTCTTAGGTTGACATCCTATCTGTGATCTGATTGGCTCCCCATCTCCTGCTCTTGGCCATTTATAATTGCCTCTGATGTAATGGTACAACAATCCTGATGAGCTCATAAACTTTTACACTCTGCTTTTCTGCCAGTGATAACCTAAACCATCGTTGCTACTATCTGCCTTTTATTCCAGATCTGAAATTGGCTGTGACCTTGAGGAGGGAGGTTTAAGCAGCAATACTGTATCAGCAGGAGCAGAGCCCCAGACAGGCTGCCCTTGTTATATTGTGCACGAAACAAAAGAGGAGGCAGTGGCATTTTGCTTGTACCTTGGATTTATTTTGCTTGTTATGTTTTATGCAGCCTGAAATAGATTGTGTTGTCAGAACAGTAGCTGGGTTTTTCTCTACAATGGGTTTGCTGTTTGTTTTGGTTTTGTGACTCTCCTGATGGTATAAATGACTCCTTTGATGGCTCTGAAGATGCATTTGTCTTGAGTAATTTTGACTCTGTTCACTTTGCAGAATGGAAATGATTTTACTGGTTTTTGTTTTTTTTTGTTGTTGTTGTTGTTGTTTTTAATTGAGTGGTAAATATGGGGTCTTTATGGGAGGGGGTAGTAGAAAACTTTGAGAACTGGAAGCTTTCAGAGAATTTCGTATTAGGTTCAAGTGTTCTGTTTTAAGGAAGGCTGGCCTCATTCTTTGTTTACATGTTGAATCTTGTTAACTCTTTTGTTAATTGAACTTTTGGAGAGCAGCTCAATTTAAAGGGAAGCTGACATATTTCATAGTCTTGAGAGGGATTTTCTCTTAAAGGCTTGGTTTGGTGAAATTATCATTTGTTCCTGGAATATCAAAAAGACTAGTTTTCTGTTAGTTTCCTATTTTGTCATCATTTTCTTTTCTTTTTTTTTTCTTTTTTTTTTTTGGTCATCATTTTCGAGCTTTAAAATAAAAGATCGACAAATTTTTTTCTTCACATTTTAAGGTATGTTTCATTTTTTTCCTAGGTTCCAGGGTAGGATATACCCTTTAGTGATATTTAAGATTTGCTTAGAAATTACAACTCTTAGGTACTTTTTAAATACATTCTCTTTTATTTTGCTGCTCTTCCCTCTTCATGTTCTGTTTTCAATGCTTTGGTCAGAAATATTGGATATTTCATGGAGTCAGTTATCTTTTCAGAGCGGGGCAGCTCCAACATCTCCCTGCATATTCCCCTCCCAGCAGGTACTCAGTTGTACCTTTGAGGTTCTAGATTTTGTTCACTTAAGTGGCTTATTTGGTTGCTGTGTTCCCTTCCCCATCCTAGAACTGCTTTTCCTACTCTTCCACTGAGCTAGAAATTTTGAAGATAGTTGTGTTAGATGGCAAGCTTAGAGTTCTATACCTTGACTGCGTCTCTTCCGTGATGTTGTACATTGAGGGAGGAAATAGGGAAATTTTTTATTGGATTTCTAGTATCTGGAGGATCAGCTTTTTGTCTTAGAAAACAACATCCTCTTGTCTCTGGGTCATTGTATAGTCTACACTTCTTTTCCCTTATGTTTTTTTTTTTTTATGGTTGGAGGAGTGAGAAATTTACTTTTCTTAATCTCTTAAAGGAAATATTTTGGGGTAAGTCAAGACTCATTTAAAAGCAAAAATTCATTTGAATTCTGCTGGTTTGGAGATAGGCAAACATGGTTTTTTGGTGGATGGGGTGGGGGAATAAAACCAACTTTTGCTGTATAGTGATTTCTGTTTTTCGGTCATTAGACAAATATTTGAGCACTTTCTGTGTGCTAGGTACTATACTCTGCTGAGTAAATGGTAAGAAAATAGATACAGTCCCTGTTTGGAAGCTTGTCTGTGCTGCCTTTGGGTGAATTTTCTGATTCCTTTTTAACACCACTGGACGTGACTTCACACACCATAGAATGGGCTGGTGAACATTTACTTGTGGAAGACAGGGCAACTTCCAGTTTTGTGCACTGCTTCAGGTGTAGTCTAGATGAGGGTTGTAGGTAGATAGGTTTTAAATTCCTCTTTGCTACATAAGGATAAAGCTCTTGTCAGATCATGATGCCTTACTAAACATTCTTAAATAATAAGGTCTTGCTCTATGTCCTTTTTTCTCTAATTCAGTCTTGGGTTACGAGTGTTGTGCAGAAACTTGATTGACACAGCTAAGGTTGTAATGTCTCATTTGACTCTGCCTTTATGAAATAATGAGTAGGTAAGTGTGTGTATTGTGGCTATGTTTTTTTCATAGGATCTGGAAAGATCCCAGCAGACCAACTTTTTCTTTATCACTTTCCATAAGTCAGTAGCAAGATTCAGTACCTACAGTTGCAGAATCCTGCTACTGATGAAATAGTTTTTGGTCACCTGATATAAAGCTTTTTATTTAGGATGCTTTTAGCTGTAGTACTTTGAGAGTAGTACCAGCTCATCAAAGTAAAAAATGAAATCGAATAGATAGTCCAGAATCAAGCTGGATTTGATTGTAGAAGTTTGGCTGTTAGTTCCTGCTATGGAAATATCAAATGATATTTCTCACTATTGGAAAACAAATACAGGAATCCTGGGCTTGTTATGGGAATGCCTACTGGCAGAAACTCTGGGCTGGCTGAAACACAGGACTTTTTTGGAGCTCTCTCAAGTAGAAGGGACCAGGAAAACTGCACTGAGATGGCATTTAGTTGTGGGGGCTTCATATTTCTGTATTGTGTCTGTGAGATAACTAGGGCTGATGAGGGTTGGGTGGTGGCAAGAGAAAAGAGAAGGCAGTTAGGACCAGCGTTGGCTTCTTTATATTGGACGCTGCAAGGACTTTTTAGGTTCCTTCCTTTGTGTATGACACAGTAACCATGACAAATGGCACCTGCTGTAACCAGATGTCTTGGCTTGCATTAAACATTCATATGTTGAATTGACTCCTGTAGGGTGTGATGTCTACAGTAGGCCTTTTGCAAGGAGATTAATAAACTTTTTAAAAAATGAAGAACTAGACTAACAGTAATGGTCAGGACCCCTTCCCATCCCACCACACCCAAAGTTTGTATTGATTGGCTTCAAATACCAAGATTTTAGAAGCAACTGAAGTATACTGATATGGTTATACTTAACTGATATGGTTAAAATATGGTATTCAAAATAAATTGGCACTGAATAGTTTTTTCCTGCCAGTGAGCTGCAACTCCCTGGTCTCTGAAATGAAGTCTTGATTCCCATGACTTCTGTCTCTGGGTTTTACCTTTTTTAGATTGGTTATTATCATTACTGTTGCACATCGAATTGTGTGTGGCACAGTGGTGAGGGGTAAAGAGCATAGTACTCAGGAGGAAGCGGAGGCTTTGGTTCCATATGCAGCTCTGGATTAAGCTCTGTGACTAGGCAAGTCATTTGCCTTCTCTTGTTTCCTCTTCTCTTCAGTAAAGTGAAGTTGGTGGACTACGTGACCCTCTCTGATGCTACACATC
Source organism: Lyroderma lyra (assembly GCA_004026885.1). Taxonomy (NCBI): domain Eukaryota; kingdom Metazoa; phylum Chordata; class Mammalia; order Chiroptera; family Megadermatidae; genus Lyroderma; species Lyroderma lyra. The sequence goes on along the minus strand of PVJL010002128.1, from coordinate 161,154 downwards.
TGTCTGTGCTTCCATACCTGGCTCAGTATGAGGGCAGCATCTTCCTGTACTTTTATAGGTAGGCGTCTTGAGACTCTCTCTTATTGTGGGCTCAAAGAACTCAAGGCTGTTTTCTTCTGAGGATTTACAAGAATAAGCTCTGAACATCTGGATGCCATGGTGGTCTGTGGCCCTTTGCAGAAAAAGCCCTACCAGACTGCCTTAGCCTTGTTAATATGTTTGTTATTAGTCATTCCACCTGGCTGATGGTTTAAAAACACTAACCAGTAATTGAAAAATTAAACAGACTTCATTAAAGCAAGACTTAAAAAATAGTTGCTTCAAAATCTCCAAGAGGGGATTTTGGAGATAGATTAAGGTGCGCTGAGTAGTGGAAATTCTTAAATTCAACATTAACACTGCTTCTTTGTGAGGATAGGAAGATGGGAAGAAGTGGCATTAACTCTCTAGACTCTTAGTGTTCGGGCAGGTCTAGGTCTGGTTTGGGCAGTTGATTGTAACCTGAGTGCCTGAACTTGCCTTGTAAGATTTTCTGAGAGGAGCAAAAGTTCCTGAGATGGGAACAGGAAAAGCTAAGTGTCTCAGGATCAGTTTCATAAGTGTATTGCCTTTTCTCATAACCTTGTTTTTTAAACTATGTGGTGTGGTTTGCAAGTGGTCCTGGGAATGTTGTTCTTTAGCACATCTGAATTTCCATGCTTTCTCCTCTTGGCTCAGTAGTTCAAAAGTGTAATTTAGGCATATTAGAGGTGTGCTGGAAGGAAGATTCCCTTCATAAAAGAGGTAAAAAAAGGTAAGAGGGAAAGGTATTTGATGATTCTCTGCTTGACACAGCAGCTTCTTTCCCTCTGAAGGAACCAAATGTTTCAGAGCTTTGTGTAAATAATTGCTGAGCTGTCAATATGTACCCAGGAGGTTTCTGTAGTAAGATGTGAATGGCTATATAGAATGTTTGACAGGCAAATTAATAAACAGTTTTCAAGCAAAGATAATGTTAATCACTTCTCATGTGGTGGAATAAAATAACACTGGAGAAAAAGACATGGGGATAGGGAAGAAGAGGGTAGTGAAGAGTGGGTGGTGGAGTGCATGGAGATGAGGAGAGATCTGAAAGAGTTTTGAAGTGAAAAGATGCTGCCCTGGAAGAGAAGCCTCTGTGACCCACGCTCCATGCTAAGTTCAGGGCATGTGGAGCCCTGTTCAAAATCAATTACAATTTTAGAGTGAAAACGGAAGTTTGGGAAGAAGGGCCTGAGTTTCAATAGTGTGGTAAATGTGTTCCAAAAGCTTGGTTTATGAGACTTTGAGTTTTAAAGACTTTTCTTTCAGAAAGGCTTTGTAGTTTTTGGTGAGATGTTTTTAGGGTTGGGTTTGCATTTTTGGAATACCGGGAAGTAGAAAAAGATACTGCAACTTCAGTGTTGTCGTCTCTGTTTTGCTGTGGCTCTCAGGATCATAAGCCCACTCCAAGGGCTGGATTTGTTTATACAGTTTTTATTAGACTCCTTCTGTGTATCACTTTCATGTATACTAAAATTAATACCCCAGGTTCCTAGATCAGTACAGTGGGTTCCTTTAATGAAACACTCTTTTCATGGAAGTATTTTCGAGGTACACTATCTTACCTGTCTGCCTGTGGTATATTCTGCTTTGGTAACCTTGTGAAATGGCCAGATTTACCTTTTCAAAGTTCCTTTTTAAACTAAGTCCACTGACCCTTAACACCAGTTTTCTTCACATAAAGTGTTTTTTAGACCAGAGTCCTAGCATAGTAGTAGGGAATATGAACATAATTCTGGCCCTGACCATAATCTTTAGGTTCAGCTAACTTACCGAAAGTTATTAGCTTGTTTTAAAACAAAATACAGAAACTTGGGTTGACACTGACATTGGTTGCCCAGGCCTTTCCAATATGGTGGTGATAAGGGTATTAGAACTTCATACTTCTTGTTGAGAGCATGATATACCAGTATATAGCCCAGGGAGATCTGGAGATTCAAATGAAGGTGGAAAATTGCCCTATGTGAACATATCAATTAGATACTAAGAAGGGATTTAAAAATTAAAAGACAGAGGCAATCTCTGTTTCAGAGCAATTTAGTTTTCTTGAGGAAGCATGCTTATGAGCACATATCTGGAAAACTTGCAAAGCAAGGTTTCATAAATGGTTAGAGACCGAACAGGCTATGGACTGAAGGAATCTGAGAATAAGGAACAATCAAGAGTTGGACACATTAACTTAGGACAGCTTTTCAGAGGCATTGATTTGTAAAGCTAAATGTTCAAGAAGGGAAAGTTAAAAATATTAATTTAACTTGCTTTTTCATAATGCTACTCTGCGTTCTTTGGGTTTTATAGAATCCAAATTACACATCCATCCACAGGCTGGTAGTTGTCTCATTCCAGTGACTTAGAGAATTTGTATTTGAACCATAAAATCCTGTGAAAGAGAGTGGTTCCAGGGTTTTAGTGGTTCCTGTGGTTATATGGGGCTGTTAGCACAACCGGACAAGTTCTTGGCCAGTTCAGGGGCTCTTTTGTAGCAGTTTTGGGTTTGGAAGGTCATGTCACCTTCAGAGTTGTATGCCATGGACAACTCTGCAGTGATGATATTTCAACTTTTGTTGGAGAGCCTGGATTTTTTCTTGGCAGAGTTGACCTTTTTTAAAACAAGAGCCATGAACTACCTGTCAGGACTCTTAGATTGCTGCTGTTTCTGAAGAACTGGGAGCTGAACTCAAGCTGAGTTGCTTTGGATCACGCCTTACATTGAGGGTTGATGGGTGTGTAAACCTGTACTTAAGCAGTTTGCCCCATCTGTCCACAGAAATGGCCTTTAATATTGTTTTTGATTAGGTTGGCTATGGCCAAGAAGCTCATAAATGCTGCGACTATTTGCTTATTTTTTATGGGAGCCTTCGAAAGGTAGTGATTTGGATTTTTCTTTACCTGCTGACACTTTTCAAGGGCTATAAGTGGATGCTTAACAGTTGAAGATGCATGGAGTGTCTAGTGCCAGGCTACTATAGTGCTTCCACCTGGAAGAGAACGATGGGCGGGTTACCCTGTTCCACTATAGAAGTATGGAGTCTTGAATACAGATTTTAGTTTAAAAATAATCTCTTCAAACTTCTTTTGCGTGCCATTCTGGCATTTTGCAAAAGTGAGTTTCCAGTAATTCAGTGGTTCATCTGCCATGGATAGCAGGTATGTAGAGGCTTGAGATAAACTCCTTAGTCAGTTCTAGGTTTTAGAGGAATCCAAGTTAGTATGAATGTTGGCTTAACCACCTTGACTGTTCTTTCCTGCAGTTGCTCCTCCTCCTATTTAAATGGATGAAATAGTTTTGAATGTGATGGGACATCTGAGTAAATTTTTATTTGCTTTTGTTTGTCATTTGTGTATACTAGAAGATGGTCTTGGGACAGGTTGAATCTTTATTTCCCAGTGGCTTCTGCATTTTCTAAGGGTGTCTAATCGGAAGAAGTCTAATGCCAAGAATGCATTCCAACGTGCTGCAGAGTAGGAAATTTGATCCCTAAAATGTTGATTTAGTGTTGGTTATGGTACATATTAGAAATCACCCAGTAATCCAGGACAGATTTTTGTTGCCCTCCTGGAAGTTAATGTTGGTATGAAATACTAAAGGGCTTTGGGCACTGGGGCAATGTGCTCTGCAGGCCAAGAGTGCTGCTTTAATTGCCACCCATATGAAGAGGAAATGTGCCATGTGCTTTTCTTCTGTCTTAGATTTGGGTTTCCTTATAGCTTTTTCGATGCTTCTTGGTTCTCAAGTCTGCAGTGTTAGGTATTAGACTTCCTTTTCCTTTGGCACTGGCACATTGATGATTTTCTGTGGCTCATCACTAGCAGCCAAGATTTTTGTATGCTATTCCTCTTAAACTTGTTAGCTTTCAGCTAGCTTATTTATAGACATCTCTGTTAAAAGGAACTCCCCCCTCAAGATTTAGCACCAGCATGATGACAGCAGGGGATTTTAGGGGTTGATGTGCTATCAGTCATTTAAAAACCCATTTGCTGTGTGCTTTGGTGTTTTTTATTTTGCCTCCTGTTTTCCTTGAGGTCATAGCTTGCGAGGCATGAGTGCATCTGGGTCCAGCTGTTTTCTCTCAACTGACTCGTGCCTGGTGTACTTTGACTTGTAAGAAAGAGTGTGAGTTCATTTTCCTGGAGGATTAAAGACTACGTTGTCGTGCTGGGTGCTTCCTCTTAGAAGAAACAGATAATGTCTTTGGGCTTTTCTTGCCCAATGATTTCCCCTCTTTTGGGTAGACCTTATAATGGTTTTCTGTTGTCCTTGGAGAACAAATACTCTGAACAGAAATGCTGGGAATTAGTTGCTGTTTTTTACTTTGTCTTCTATGGGAAATACAGATGGCTTTCTCTCTTGCCCTTTGGACAGTTTTCAGTTCTGGTCCTAAGGTGGTGGCGTTCATGAGTTTTGGCCCAGCATTAGTTTAGGAGTGTCAAACTCCTGATAATTTAGATTTGGATAACCTGCCTTTCATCTCCAGACTTCTAACTTTTTGCTTGTTTAGGAATCTGGTCTCCTAAAGATAACTATATTATAAAGGACTTGGGGAACAGTTATTATAGGTAGTTTATCTATAACTTGTCCTGGGTCAGGGCTAGACTGAGAAATTTGTCTTAGGGCAAATAGCTGGGAAAAGGTAGAGTTTGGATTTGAATCAAGGTTTGTCTGATTCTCCAGAGCTATAAAACTATAAACTACTAAAATTTCTTCTCCAAAGTAAGTTATTCAAGCAGTAAGGCTTATTGGGACATTATTTTTGCAATAACCTGCAACTCTTAAATGGGGTGAAAGACTGCAACGCCTTAGTTACAATTTGACATTACACTTAGATTTTTGTCCCATACGTTCCTGTCCCTTCCATTTAGGATTTTATTTAGGTTTCTGATGAATGGCTATGTGATCCCAGTGGTGAGAATTGGCAGCATTTGGTCCTCAGACGTGATCTTGGAGAGTGGGGTTGGGAGTGAGATTCGGGCTCAAAGGTAGAGTCCTTCACTTTGATCTAAGTGAGAGTAACTTGCATTATGAAAATATTAGAGTAATTTTACTTTCTATAACTTGGAGCCCTCAGTGGGGATGCAGGGATTATTGTCTTAATTTTCCAGTTGGGGAAATGAACACATAAAAGTTGAGTGCCACAGTCAGCTCTAAAACTGAGGTTTAAAGTTCCCTTAGGCTGTGTGACTTCAGGCAAGTCACTTAACTTCTCTGAGTCTGTATCCTTAATTATATGAGGAACAATATCTACCTTGTAAGCTGTAGTAAATGTTAAATAAGATAAGATAAAGAACTATTACCAAATAAAATTCAAACATGACTCTTGATTGTTAAAGGCCCCTGCTTGAGAGGGGGATAGAATTGAGTGGTTAAAGACAGTATTGGCCTTCAGTAAATTAAAAGCTATCCCATATTTCTTAGCTACATCTGAGTTATATTGTTGAAAGAAAAAAAAAACACCCAAATTTTATTAAGCACCTGTTTTTGTTTGAGAGCTAGATTAGTGCAGTGGTTCTCAATGTGTGGTCCCTAACCATCACCTAGGCTCTGTTTAGAAATGCAAAACTCAGTGAGATCTATTGAATCCAAAACTGGCTCTGTTTTAATAAGCCCTCCAGTTCATTGTGATGCATGCTTAAGTTTGAGAACTCCAGGATTTATGCTCAGCTGGGCTACAGAGTATATCCGAATTACCTGTGGCTAATGTTTCTTCCAAATTACACCATAGGCTAATGTTTCTGATGTATCTGCCCTTCCCATAGTGTCAAAAGTGCATTGGATGGAGAAAAGGTTAAAAATGCTTGAGGATGGGGGAGAAGAAAGAAAATAACTTTTGAGATGGATCTTCTACTATGCAATAATGATAAACTTGAGTGACAGAACATATCTGTTTATTTGTAGGACTTGGGGACTCCCTGCCTTCCATTTCTCTTTCTCTTATCTCTTTAGTGACACGGCATGAGGATAATCTGAATCTATGGTCTTGGTAGTTTGATAAAGGTGGAAAAGATAATTTTAGAATGATGACCTGTGGTGTGCTCCAAGTATGACCAGTTGATTAAACTGCCTAAGGAAGTGATTCCTGAAAATGTTATTCAAAGACCACTATTGGAGCATTAATTAAATGTCATGATGTCACTTCTGTTCATGATGGCCAATGATCTGAGAACAGGGCCTTTGGTGATCTGGTGATCTTTCAGTAGACCCCTCTCACTGCTACCCTTCAATAGCTACTCTGAGTTTTGCTGTGAATCCTTTCCTTGTGTCCCTTGTGAAGTCCTAGCAAATAAATTCTTTAAGTGGACTCCCGACAAGTCGTCTCATCTCTGAAGTAGATGAGGTCTCTCTGAGCTGTGGACATTTGAACTAAGACCTGACCCCGTTATATGACTTAAATAAGAATTGTGCTTGGCACAGATACGGAAGTTACAGAAATGGTTTGGTAATAAACATTAACAGTGCAAAGACCAAGTAGAGAATCAGTGTTCTGTTTTACCTGGGCTTTCTGAAAGTATGCTGACAGTTTGATCTGTGATTTAATATTTGTATGCACAGGCAAATATTTTTGTAGAGGTTCTTTTGTTATGTGTGTGTGTATTTTAAACTCACTTTATCATTCTTCTGACTTTTAGCTTTGTTTTCCCTGTTTTTTATTTTGTCTGTTTTCATTCTCTCCTTTGGTCTCTCACTCTGTTAGTAGAATGCAAAAGCACATGGAGACCTCATGACTACCATACCTGAGCTAGTAAAATGCCTCCTTTCAGGACTGTAGATGCAATTTATACCACTTTCAGATCTTCATTTAGTAAAGATTCCTGGTTATCTACTTCTGTTGGAATGGCCTGGCTTACTGCAGGCACAAAGTACCTTTGTTTAATTAACGAATGAACAAAAGTTTCCTAATGACCTCTACCTCTTCTCTTTTTCTACCTTACTGCCTTTAGTGTGAAGACTGTTGCTTAGCCTTCCTTAATCTGCTTTTTGGGGTTCTCTTGGCCCAGGACAGATTTGTAGCAACATTCTTGTTTTTCTTTCTAGTCTGTGATTTGACTCCTCTGCTTTCCTAGTGCAGCTTTGAATTGGCTTCTTTAAAACCCCTACATAAAACCTCAAGTGACCAATATGTGGTCTCATTATGGTATTTTGGGTTAAAATAAAATGAGATTGAGATAACTGGTTTCACCCACCCAGACACATTCACCAAAGGGAAATTCTACATGCCTTGAGTAAGACAGCCTCAAGCGTGTATGAGCCAAAACAGACTTGTGGGCCAGGGTGAGGGAAGGGATACATTTTAGCTAGATTTCCATGGTTTAGCATGCCAAGAATCCATCCCAATTTGATTATACTGGCCAGAGATAGCAAATGAAGAAGAGAGACAAATAAGCTTCAGAAAAGACGGTTGGTAACTTTGGTCAGTCCCATTTGTTTCGGGTATAAATGATGAAGCCAGGGTCTCCTGTCCACATTTGTGTGGACAGTGGTATAGAGGAGGTTGGTGCCAGTGTACTTTTGGAGCTTTGAAAAGAACTGGAGAACTTACAAGACTCTATGGCTTTTTGTTAAATTACTAACTTTTAAAAAGCCTAAAAATTGGGGGACGCTTATAATCTTAATAAGGTTGGTGTGCCTTGGGCCATTCTTTAACTTACTTAAGTGTCCCTGTTATAGTTCAGAGTGGACTTAAGGGGGTGAGGTGAAAGATTGGCATTTTTGGAAAGTGGTCCAAGGCAGCCCTAGAAATTAATGAAATAAACACAGTGGCATTGCTGCTGCTTCTGTCTTTATCAAAAGACCGGACTTGATTGGATTAATGACAGTCAATGAAATCATGATTAATGGAATCCCTGACTGCATGTAAATTACGTTTCTACAGTTCAGTGATGTGTCACAGATACATCACTGAAAAACTGGTAGGATGTAGAACTGTGCACTTAGGGAAATTTAGGATCTTTTTATATAAACCCTGCAAGATCAAGTTTGAAGTTGATAAAAGGAATGGGGCAAGTGAGAGCTCTTTAAAGGGAAAGCTAACAAGACCCCAAAGTTTTGTGGCTTAGGAACAGCTTTTGCCTTGCCTTTTTTGTTTGTTTTTGAGCAGTATTTGAGAAGCAGTTTAATAGGGAAGAGGAAGGAGTATTTTAGAAATGAGGTCAAAAGAAATAGATGATTTAGAAGTGTTGTCTTTATTGACAAGTTGGTGTGCACCCTCCTAGGTGAAGCTCTGTAAGGTTACATGATCTTTATATGTATTCCCTAAGTGTGTCATATTACTTAATGATGCATGACAATAAGCAGGGCAGAAAATGTCTTTAAAAACTCCCCCACTCAGCTGGGCTTGTGATTCATCCACACTAAAGTCGTTTCTCTAGTTAAAGCACCAAAAGATGGTTTGTGGGAGGAAGTACCTTTTTCTGGTGTTAACCCATACCATCTCATGTAGGTAACAAGTTCTGTACATTATTAAGTTTTAATTATTGAGCATGTACTGGATGCAGTATATAGCAACCTGTCTTTCTTGCATACCATCAAGATTTCCTAGACTTTGATCATATTGACCATTTCTTAACAATTTTTAGGATAAGAAGTGTTTTAACCTCACCAAATTGCCCAGTCCTCTTGCTGAAATGTTGTCTAATTTAAAGTGTACAGTTCTTGGGACTTGCCAATATGGCAACACTTTTTTTGAAAAATCTGAGTACCTATTATATACCAGTTGTTTACAGTAATGCAATAAATCTTTAATTTGTACAGTGTATCAGGCACTGTGTTGTGAACACAGAATTAATAATTCCTGCCTCTTGTGGAGTTAAGTACTTCCTAGTGGGGAAAGATGTAAATAAATAATCACAAATAACTATATAATTATAATTGTAATAAATACACTGGAGAAGTACCACCTTCATTAAATTGCAACTATTTTTTAAAGTGAATTTTTATTTATGATTACCTTGGCTAGTGGGTGCCTTTGTACTGTTGAATTTTTGGGATGGGTACTGGTCAGTTTTTTTCCTTAACTGCTCCAGGGTCAAATGTTAACAGGAAATGCTCCATCTGAGATTGAGCTTGAGTCCATTAACCTCTAGTGGACTCTAATGGGCTAGAGTCCATTGTTTCTTAGCGAGGCTCTTCTTTGTGTGGCAGTACATTGCAGGATATTTGGTATTCTGTCCTCAGGTAATAAATGTAGTACCTGAGTTGCTCTGATAACCAAAAGAGGCACTTTCATACATTGTTTCTAAACACTTCTCAGGAGTTTGTATCTCCCCAGTGGAAAACTTTTGGGCTTTACTGTCAGGATTCTTGGAAGGAGCTATTGAACAAATTCCTTTGGGAGAACAGATTGAAAGTAGGTGGAGTTTGAGAATTGGACTGGTCAATCCTTTTGGTGTCTGACATGTGTGTTCTTGTTTTTTTAAGTAGGTATTTTGAAACTGCTTTCATTCACATTCTGCTTTTTCTCCTGTACAGGGTGAAGAGAGGAAAATAATGTCTGTTAATGAACTAGTACTGTAAGCATTTCACACGCTTACTACTTGAAGTGTCTCATATCTTTGTTAGGCAGTTTTTAAATTCCCATTTTACAAATGGTTCTGCGCCAAGGGATGAAATAACTTGCTCAAAGCAGTGTCAAAACCTATGCTTGTTTCTTGTTTGTTTGTTTGTTTGTTTGTTTTTGAAGCATAACCTTATTTGATTGCTAGTTAACCTCTAATTGACCACTCTAGATTTCTAGTAGTGAGTATATGGGACCAGACTTTAACTATTCTGGTTTCTGAATTTTATTACTAGACATTTGAGACTTGTGTAGGTTGCAAATAGCTAACATTTTGGGTGCTAGAGGATACAGCAGTTAAACACATACAGACATATACTTACCTCCTGGAGCTTATGTATTCTAGTCTAGGATATAGACATTAAACAAGATAAATAAGTAAGTGTCTAGGATTGAAATTTTAGATGGGTTCACCAGAGAAGGACAAATTGAAGTGATACTTGATATGAAAGAGTCAGCTGTACTAGTATCTGGGAGAAGAAAGTGTATTCCAGGTGGAAGGATCAGTGAATACAAAGACAGGAGGATGTCCAGCTGGTGTGAGGAAACAGTGTTTTGTTTTGTTTTAATGTGTTAATTCATTTCATTAAATCCCGAGGATGCTATTACTATTACCTCTGTTAATGTGGAAACTGAGGAACAGAGCTCTTAATCCATTGCCTAGGACTGCCAATGTAGAACCAAAGTATTTCCTCAGCATGAAAGAGGTTAGGAATTGCGGGGCCTCAAGAATTTCACTTTCTCTTCCGCAGTCCCTTTTCCTTTCCTACTTTTAAAGTTTTACACACAGTTCTCTACCTTCCTGGAGCTTATATATATCCTAGTCTAGGATACAGATAGTGAACAAGATAAGTAAAGCATGATACATGCTCAGGTGAACAAGAAAATCAGGGACTGGATATGGGAATTTGGGAAAGTTTGGCTTTGATTGAAAATGTGGCTTATTTAGGAATCTGAGAATCTGAGGTGCTGGAGATGGGAGGAGCATTGTAGACCAAAGGTTTACAGACTGGACATGAGAGTAGCCTGAGGAGATTCTTGGCCCCATCCCAGAGCCGCTGATTCAGAATCTGGAGGGCAGGGTTCAGTTGTATAGCTGAGAAGGTTAAGGTAAAACCTGGTTAGTGCCTTGCCTGCTCCCCTCAGGAGTTAGACAGAGAACTGGGATCAGAATCCAGGTGGTTCTCTCAGTCTAGTACTCTTCACTATGTTTGACTCCTCCCTTACTCTTGAGATTAAAAAGTTGTAAAGAAGGGATGTTTAATTTTATCAAGTAGTATTTCGATTCCTATTTAATCATCTACTTGGGACTTTACTGTTTTTATAATTCTGAGTTTTAAGCAGTAGCTAAAGAGGAATTCTTTCTTGAGTTGTGTGATTTCCTTTTTTTTTTTTTTTTTGGTATGTGGGTAGTTCCCTGGCTGGGAATCGAACCCAGGCCGCAGCGTTGACAGCACCAGCGCCGAAGCCTTAAGCCACTACACCATCAGGGAATTCCTTGTGTGATTTCCTTAGAGACTTTTGTAATTTGTTGGAAATTGGGAGATACTGGTTAGCTAAGTTTGGTCTTCCAAAAAAGTTTTCTTCATAATTTTTGGGAGACCATTTTCTCTGTTCAAAGGTGGCTAATGAAAGTGCGCTGGATGAAGAGACAGAATTTATCATTTTTAGGGGAATTCATTAGCTTGGTGCTGTAGCTGCTTTATTCGAAGGGCTCTTTCTGGGACCAGAGAAAAAAATAAAGAAACACCAGCCACCTGGTTGTGGTTTTCTGGCATGCCTCTTTTGGGTGGGCAGCTGTGAGGTGGTTATTACAGTTGGCTCTCAGTCTTGTTTGAATTTTGCTAGATGATTCAGTTACTCTTCTTCCCCCTTTGGTCTCTGTTTTCTGCCCTTAGGAGTTTTCTGCGATCTTCTGGTCTGGAAGGTTGGAGCACAGTAGCCTAAATATCTCTGAGTTTGGGAGAAAGCCAGGCCTCTTATCTTGTTCTCTGTCACTTAGAGGCAGCTTAGAAGGTCCTAAGTCTGATGTCTGCTTGCAGCCCCTCCTAGGAGTTTGGTCAGGCTGGTGCTTTGGGTGATGTCTTTGAAATGGGCTCTTAGTCTATAAAAAGGAATGTGCCTAATTTTTTGTCTGTATGTGTGCACCCTGATCTATTGGAATAGTTTCTGTAAGCAGAATATGGGGTAGATAAAACTTTTCATTGACTTTGGATTTTTTATTTATATTAAGTTTGGATGCTTGTAGAACTTGGAAAGAATTAAAGAAAAAAAAACAAACCTGTCTCTTTGGCATGGTAGTTGCAAACTAGTTGGTAATCTCTCAACATAGGTAGATGACCAGTTTGTTTTCCATCTTTTGTGAAGTAGAAAACTAGGCTATGATTCTCAGGTTGTGGTTAAGAATTATAGGCTAAGGGAGTTTGAGTTTCTGTGTTAGATGTTGGGGTTTATCTAATGAGAGGTTTTTATTTTAATATCAATTTAACTTCAGGAAATCTTTAATGTCTTTGGTGAGGTCAAGTACGAGGTTAGGAATCTCTTAATTGCCCTAGGAGGGGAAACATGACTGTTTAAATGCAAAACAAAAGGAAAGAAATCTTGTTTCAGAAGACAGGGTCTGGGATGGAACTAAACAACCAGGTTTCTGGGCAATTTCTCCTCACTTGGAGTAGAAATCTGACCAGTCTTCAAAGCCATTAAGTACTGGAAGAATGAGAAAAGACCGGATGAGGCGGGCATTAGATCCAGATTTCTGTGTGGGTGAGGATGAGGCACAATTCACTGGTCAACTCATTTGTATCAGGGTTCAAAGGTTGACTTCTCTGGAAGTCTGCTGTCCATACTAGAATATGAGTTGGGGCCACATGGAGCTAACGTTAAGCGAGTCCTTAACTTTTATATTTGCCCCGGCCGGGAATGCTCTTCAACAGGGGAGGGTCCAGTAGGGGAACTGGATCAACAGCTGCCGCCTGTCCCTGTAATCACAGGAAGCTGAGGCGGGTGCCTTTGTATGGGAGCACTGCAGCCAGACAATAGTTTGTGCTGGCGGGGCCATGTGGCGAGTCACGTGACCCGGGACTGTTTTTCTGCCGGGGTCCTTACCCATCTGTTCTCTTCGCTCTTTCTGGGTTATCAGGCTGCAGTCCAAGTCCTCCCAGGCAGCCAGCTTCATGGCCAGAGATTACGAGCACTAACCTTCCTGGCAGGGGCGGTGTGGCTTCGCGTTTATGCAGATTAGCCATGTGTTTCTCACTTCAAGGCGTTCCACAGGAAAAGCCTTTTCCTGTGTTTGGCTCTCAGTGGGCGGTTCCCAGCTTACTGTACTGGGACTCAGCAAGCAGCAGGCGTGCACGAGAGGGATCACAGTACACTGGCCCCCTCCCATTCCACCTCCAGTGCTACGTCACCACAACACAACCGCTCGTGCTCATACTGTTGGTGTCATTCATTCGGTGCCAAGATTGCTTTAAAAAATTCCCTTGGCCCCAGTTCAAACAGGAGTACAGCTGGGATGTGTTAGATTTTAGGCAGTCTGCCCTCAATTTGAGATGAGTTATAAATAGCAGTGCCGACTTCCTTAACTACCGCTCTCTGAGGTAAAATGCAGGTTAATTACTGTGGGAATCAATTAGGGGGTTCTTTCGGTTAAAGAGCCAGGGATGCTTTTTTTTTATTGTTATTATTAAAAGTCATGCAACAAATATGGCTAGGAATAAATTGAGAGCACAAGGAGTAAGAAGTAATATGTAAATGTCCAAAGTCCAAAATTATGGTTCTAGTTTTATACTGGTTCCAACTAGTTGGTATTTGCAGTGACAGAATAAGTGGTACTCAAGACTTTCTGATGGACACCTTTTCCACAGCCCTAAGCCCATCCCTCTCTACTCATGTTTTTCCCAGTCCAAATCTGGCTTCTTAGGATTGCTGCCTGGTCACTTTGTTTCTCTATCTTTGGATTGAGACTGAAGCCTAGAGTTTTCCTTAGTTGGACTTGGATTTCAAAAAAATTAAGTTTCTTTTCCTGATCCACGGTCACATGGTGTGGTGCATTTTGGTGAAAGTATCTTTCTGCTGGGATGTTTGAGTGCCTGGTCACTTCTTCTCTCCTCTCTTTGATTAATCAGTCATGATCAGAGAGGTTGGAGAATTTAAAGTCCAGTTTTTATATCTCAGCAACCTCTGAGGGTCATTAAGGCTTTCATTAGTGCAATAAGAAGTTTTAAGGGGTTCCATTAGCCCACCAGTCCAGAGGGGCTTGTAATTCCATTTGCTTGAAGCAGGGGGACTCTCTGTGCAAGTGGTTAGTCTGCAAGTTGTTTGTTCTGAATATATTCAGAGGGACCAACTTGCTAAGGCATCTTTGCCTTTGATGCCCCCAAACTGCATCTTTTGATGCATTTCATTTGGCAGGCAGTTTGTAACACGGCCAGTGATCTGGAAAGAGATAGGTGGTGGATGGAGATGGGGGTTTTCTTATGGCTCTTTTCCCTTTTTTTATTTTTTATGAATGCAGAGGAGTATATAGCAGGGGGCCCCACTTCCCTGATCAAGGGGGCAGTGTTTTCCTCTCAATTATGTGTCTTTATGGCAGAGCCTTTGCTTTTGAAGTGTAATCACAGTAATCTACTCCTGTGGTTTCCCATTGAAAGGATTTCCTCTAGTCTTTCCCAGATAGAAAAGTCTGGCTTTTTGCAGCTAGGGTTTGGTGTTTCCCATCTGATGCCTCTTCCTTGGTGACTGCAGACTGCTGGTACTGGCTTTTCTATCTTGTATGTAGTAAGAATTTTTCTGGTCTGAAATTGCTACTTTCAAATAAACTGATTAGTGAAGATTTAAGGCCCCTTCTCTGTTATGAGAGATTGGAAGATGGTGTTTTATCTATTAACTGCAAATCACAAATCTTTCGCAATGGTTTTAAATGTCAGAAGTTTGAGTTAGGTTCCTGCCACCTTCCTTTCTTATATGGGCAGTGTTTCACTTTGATGTGACAACAGAGCAATCTGATTGTTGGAACCAAATATATTTAAGTTTGCTAGCCTACACGTTGATTAAAGCCTTTTGGTAAAGGGAGAAGGTCAACAATCTGATGTCCAGGAAAGGGAAATGTCTTAATTTTACTTTTAGAATAAGAATTTCTTTGACTTGTGTTGATTCTTGGTCTACAAAGATTTCCTAAAGTTGACTGAGAATTATTGAACCCCCCATGTAAGTAGCTGTCCCCTAATGGGAGTGCAGTTCACCTCCTGTGAGAGAGGAAAAGGTAACTTGTCTTTAGCCTTTAGTTTTTAAGCAGGGTGTTTGGGGATGCTTGTGCAGTTTGAAGACCTCTCTGGTACAGGATGGCACACAAGATTCTTCTGAAAAGTGTGCTTGTTCTCTTGTTCTCCCTTGGCTGTTTGTTCCACCCTCTCTTCTTTCAGTTCAATTCACTATTTTTTCTGCCCTCAAACTCATCATCTGATATAGGGTGTGCCTCTCACCCCTAGCCCTGTGTCTGGATGGTTTGATCTGGACTGGCTTACTTGCTTGCTTTTTTTTTTAAATTGAAATGCTATTTTAATGTATTTCATATGGAATTAATAGAAAATCTTCTTTACTCCTATTTCAATATGACTTAATCTCAATGGTAGCCAAACTATTTATGCTACAACAAATTATTTTGGAGTCTGATTCCTGTATTTCATAATAATGACTTTATATAATTCTAGTTTTTCAATTACATTTGACATTCAATATTATATTAGTTTCAGGTGTACATTATAGTAGTTAGATATTTCCATAATTTACAAAGTGATTCCCTGATTAGTACATACTTGGCACTATACATAGGTGTTACAATATTGTTGACTATATTCCCCATGCTGTACTGATCTTGGCTTTCTTTCCATAGCATCCCCTACCTACTTTTTGCAGTAGGGCAGCCTGGCACATTGAAGTTACTGAACCCTAGCTCTGTGTTTGTGGGTCTTTGGGAGGACTTTGAAAGACCTGATCTTTGGCTTCCCAGAACTTAGTCTTAAGGGGTACAGTCAGCTGGACAACTAAGTGCCAAACCTTATGATTCTGACTTAATTTACAATAAGACATTTAGAATGCGAAAGATCAGAGTGTGCTGAAGAAGTGGGGAGTGGCTTCATGTTGAAGGGTTGGGTTTCTGTAGGGTATACCATTGCATAGAGCTGGACATGTACTATATGTGGGGAACTTTGGCATGAGACTGAAAATGTATAGAACTGGAGCACACTGGAGGGCTTTAGAGCCAGGCAGAAGCACTATTTATCATTATTAATAATACCTACTATTTATCGGGCATTTAAATACTAGGCATTGTGTGAAATATGTGCATGTTAGATGAAAAACTGATATGGTCAAAGGCAAACAGTAATAAAGTTAGGGTTTGCAATTGTCTGTTTACTGTGTTCTTTGCTTTTCCTGTGAGATGCTGTACAGGATGTAGTAGGTTAGTAGGTAGAAAGTTCAGAGCTGTTGAGCAGGGATAGATGAAAAACATTTGTGAGCATTATTCTAGAACTGTGCGGTCCAGTATGATAGCCACTAGCCACATGTGGTTATTTGAATTTAATTAAAAGTAAATAAAAATAATTCAATTCCTCAGTTGCACTAATTATATTTCAAGTACCATATATTTTTGTGTGTAAGACAATATTTTTGTCTAAAATTGTTAGACCAAAAATTGGGGATCGTCTTATACACGGGAGTAACAGTTGAGATGGTTTCTTAATGTTGGGTTAGAAAAGTGGGGATTGTCTTATACATGGGGGCATCTTATACATGGAAAATATGATACTTAATAGTAACATCTCTCAGAAAATTTTACTGGGTAGTGTTTCTCTAGCTCACAGGTTCCCAGCTAGTATATATTAGAATCCAAGGATCTTAAGGGGTGAAGGGCGGGCATGCGCCAAGCCCTTCCAGACCCACTAAATTGGAATCTCTAGGGAGAGGCCCAGGCATTTGTGAGTTACCATCTGTATCTCTGGTTAATAGCTACTGCTCTAGAAGCTCCATGGTAACCATGGTAACAACTGCCCCGCATGTGTTATGGGGAGACCTGGATACCCACAGTGGGCTGATCTCTGTTCAGCAAATGTAATCTCTCCACCCGGAGGCAACATGGACAGCATGCAGTCTGGGGTGAGATGAAGATCTTTTGGTTATATCTCCTCATTATGATGTGGCCATGTAAGCCCCTGAACTCTTTGCAGGAGACAATGGTGATGTTTTCACTCCATTGCCAGGTGTATCTGGGGAAGATCACATGCTATTTAATACTTACTCGTCCAGTTGTCATTAAATTTGAACTTCTTAAACAGTCCCAAAAGAATTCACACAGCTCCAAAATTATGATTGTGAACATTATTGAAGCTTCAGAGACAGAGGCAGGACTTGGATGAAAATTGTTTAGTTATGTTGGAAACAGCACTTTAATAATATTGACATATAGTAGTGATTTGGGACACTGCTTTACTATGATTGTAGTTTAGAAACTTAGAAGGTACTTCCATCATCACTGTAACCTTTAGCTGAGATTTCAGCTGCAACGTAAGAGAGAACTTTGCTTCTGCTTTTTTCGTCTTGATATTTAGAATAGTCTCTGTGGCTTTTCGTATTATCCATTTTCCTCATAACAGTTTGACTTCCTCTATTATAAAACACTCAGGTAGTATTGTCCCCCCCCCCCAAAAGACATGCACAGAGTACCAATTTTGGAGGGTTTTTTGGTGATTTTTAAGGTCTAACACACCTTAAATTTTAATTTATTAATTGTGAAATAGCAGAACTATAAGGGACCCTATATGTGTATCTAAATCTGTGGTTCTTAAAGTGAGGTCCCTAGACTGTCAGCGTCGGCATCACCTGGGAACTGTTACAAGTGCACGTCCTGTGTCCTACCATGAACCTGCAGAATCAATCTCAGTGGTCTGTGCTTTAACAAGCCCTCCAGGTGATTTTGATGCATGCTAAAGTTTGCAAACCACTGAACTCCTTACTTTGAGAGTTACTAATATTCAGGCCTGGAGTATTGATACCTACTCCCTACCCCCAATTTAAGATTCAGTTTTCAAGTTTGATGTCAGGTCCAGGCCTTCTCTCCAACTTGGGTGTATCTATTTAAGGTGCTTAGAGAAACTCCTGCTCCCATCCATACTACCAGTAGATATAGGTAGGCATCTCTGACAGGGGAAAATGTGCTGGAACTTTGTCTTATATAGCTTCAGTAGGATAAAGTTATGTCAAAAAGTGAATCAGCTGATTGAACCTGTTGGCCCACAAATAGCTAAAAGAAATCTCAATTTGTAGCCAAATACCTATGAATTGAACTTTGAACTTTCTTATTGGTGCTTTGCTGTACCCCTATACTTGTTCTTTAAAGAGACGAAAGTTCTATTCTCTTTATACCCTCAAACTCTTGAATATTAAAGGAGATGAATTTTTCAGTTGAGATGCACAAGGCTCTAAATTCAAAGTCACAGTTCTCTCAATAACTGTAACTTAGCCATGTTACCCATTTGGAAGAAAGCATAAATTTAATGCTTGTGCCATAGTGCAAACAGGCTAACGATGTGCAGGGAAAAAAGATTCCACTATTTAAAGGATAGAAACATCTAGATGCTTGTGTATTTGAATTCCCAACCACAGTATTGAAGCATTAGTTTTGGTGTTGAACAAGATCATGGCAGAATATAGCAGCACTCCCAGCTGCAGGGCCTTTGTTCTGATTTTTCTACACCATAGAGTACTTATATATTTATTGCTCCACACCTGACCTGTCCCTTGGATCTCAAGGAGTACCACACTTACAAATTAATACAGTAGACTCTCAGTTAACCGGTACCATTGGTAGATGCCGGATAAATGTAAGTAGAGTCTCCATTAACTGGCACTGAAGCAGCTGGCAAAAAACATACACATTGTGCCAGTTGCTTGAGATTATGCTGGTTGCTTGAGTTAGGGTGAACAGAGAGTCTACTGTGTATAGCTTACAAGATACTGTCACAAACTGGTGGTATTTTCATTTTTACATATGATAATATCAAGGTTCTGAGGAAGGTTAAATGACTTGCCCAAGGGTTACTGGGTCTGTATAATTATTTTTTCATAGTAACTTTTCCTTTGTGGCATACAGAGCTGTATGCTTGGGTTTGTGTTTATATTGGCCAGAGGCCATGAAAGCTTCAGGTTAATGAAATGCTCTTTATTTTGTAGCCATCCAGTCCAATGGATCAGATGGGCAAGATGAGACCTCAGCCATATGGTGGAACTAACCCATACTCGCAACAACAGGGACCTCCGTCAGGCCCACAGCAAGGACATGGGTACCCAGGACAGCCATATGGGTCCCAGACGCCACAGCGGTACCCAATGACCATGCAGGGCCGGGCACAGAGTACCATGGGCGGCCTCTCTTACGCACAGCAGGTGACTCTGATTATCTTAACCCTTCATCTGTCCAGGATCTAGTCTTGAGCTATAGAATCAGAATGTGCTTTGGCTTCCAAACCTCTTGAAAGGAGAATAAGCTAACTGGTTCTATAGAATCAAAATGTTCTTTGACTTTTGAACCTCTTGAAAGGAGGATAGGCTAACTGGTTCAGTTAGTTATAGTGTGCTACTGATAAGGCTAAGGTTGTAGGTACCATCCCAGGTCTGCTCAGAGAAAAACTGCTCCCTGGCTACAGGCTGTACATAATCTATCTTCTTTTTGACCTGGCTGGCCTGCTACTTGTACCTACTGAGTGGTGATCTCAGAAGGAGGTGGGAAGAAAGGCGATGGCTGAGAGCATCTTTCAGTTGCTACTAAGAAAAAACACTCATAATGCGTGCCCTGGGGACAGAAGAGGCCTCTCACATTTCTCAAGGCTTTCGACATATAGCTGTCTGATTAAAAAAATGGATGTTTAGGAGGGATTGGGGTAGAAAGAAAGGGAAGATTGTGCTAATAGTGCTGTTATAAATGTTAAGATTTTCCTCATCTCTTTTTGTCTGGCCATCTGCACCATTACCTTTTTATTGTTATTTTTTATTTTGACAGCCTTTTCTACCATTTATTTTTGAGTGCTACTCATACTGAAATTGTTGAGGGATAGAATACGAAATCTGACTTTACAGCAAAATATGCTTTTAAATATAAAAAAATGGAATATTGTCACCTTTTTCTTTTTCTTTTTTTTTTTCCTCATGAGACTGGAGGAGAGAAGGGTAGATATTATTGTTAAGTTGGTTTCTCCCCTACTTTCCAAATGTATCGTCAGTGCCTAGAATAGTACCTGGTAAAATTAAGCAAGTAGGCTCTCAAATAATTTTTGAATGAAAATTAAATGAAAAAGAGAACCAGAGTAGCTTAATGATTTGCACACTGTCTGGATTACTAAACCCTAGGTTTTCAGTCAGCTGAGCCAGGCTGCTCTTGACCATTGGTTGTGGCTAGGATACAGATTCCTAGTGCTTGTAAAAACAGTCCAAGCCATGATAAAAAAATATATATATAGTAGGCTCATTGGTGAAAACAGCTGCTCTTGAACTCTTGTAAGTTGTCCAGATATTAAATAGTGTAAATTTCCTGAGGATGAATGCAGTCTACTTGTAAACAAACCAACTAGTAACGGACCTTGGCCATCCTTCCTGGCTCAGTTTAGATAGGGATGGTAGAAAACCCTGGGGCTTCTAAGTGTGAAGCTTGACTTGCCTGCTTTCTATACCTATTCAGGTAGGGCATAGCTTTTGACAGAATATCTTACCTTTCTTCATTCAAAAGAGTCAATGCTGAAAGTATCCTTTCCTTTTCTACAGATTCCTCCTTATGGACAACAAGGCCCCAGTGGGTATGGTCAACAGGGCCAGACTCCATATTACAACCAGCAAAGTCCTCACCCCCAGCAGCAGCAGCCACCGTACTCCCAGCAACCACCATCACAGACCCCCCATGCCCAACCTTCATATCAGCAGCAGCAGCAGTCTCAGCCACCACAGCTCCAGTCCACTCAGCCTCCATATTCCCAGCAGCCCTCACAGCCTCCACATCAGCAGTCTCCAACTCCATACCCCTCCCAGCAGTCTACAACCCAGCAGCATCCCCAGAGCCAGCCTCCCTACTCACAGCCACAGGCACAGTCTCCCTACCAGCAGCAGCAACCTCAGCAGCCAGCATCCTCGACGCTCTCCCAGCAGGCTGCATACCCTCAGCCCCAGTCTCAGCAGTCACAGCAAACTGCCTATTCCCAGCAGCGCTTCCCTCCTCCACAGGTAAGCTACCCTGTCTCTTGCCCTACATGTGACCACAGACAGCTTAGGGGCTGGTGTCATGAGACCTTTGCCATACATATTGGTTCTCTAAAGTGCACTTAAAAACCAATTGAACTCTGGGTAATCATGCTAACTGGATTGATTGAACTAATAAGGACATAACCCTCTTAATTGCATAAAAAACCTGTAGCTCTCCTTACTGATAAAGAAATAGGGCAATGGAAAGTTTCATAGATAAATTGAAGATAATGGGACTGTTTTTTTTTTTTTTAACTGGCATTCAGAACTTTTGAGCATCCAAGTAAATTTGTCTTTTTTTTTTTTTTTAAAGCATCACTTTGGGAGGCTGTACTATACATTTGTTCCAACTGCCATTCCATTCTGATATTTCTCAAAAAATTTTGGACCCTTTTCATATGAAATTGCCATCAGAGCTGACATCACATTCTTTAAAATATTCTCAGTGATGTAAATCCTTTTCCTTTTTTGAGGGTGGATGTAATTTTTGGAAATAACTAAAATTCATTTGTAGCTATGTCTGTAAACAAGGTAGGTGGTAAAGCCTAAAGATAACAATTTGGACTTTATTCTTTAAAGAGTAAAAAGAGGAAAAAATGACAGTAATGACCAACAGTTTCACTAGAGTTTGTGCAGTGGTGGCATTTTGGAAAAATATCTCATCCCAAAGCAATGTTAGAAGGAAGCAGTAGTCATTTTAATGCAAAGATTCTAGCATGAGTTTTCTGTTGTTTTTTTAAAAAATTAATTGGTCTGATTCCTTTATAGATATAACTGTAGTTAGCCAGACTTCAGCATTTAATCATAAGGAACAGCCCTCTCTGGGTGGTGATAAATGGTAAACAGTGCCATCAGAGTCTTATATCCACTATTGACATTCTTGTCTTGAGAGCCACACCTTGTATTTTTCTGCCTTCAGATGATGTGCATAACTTAGGCAGTCTCTCGCACCCAGGTTCCCCTGTAGTGAGAATCCCATAGCTCTTTCACCATCGAGCAAGCTTGCCTGGTTTATCAATACCAGGCCTTCACAGCTTTTGCTTTTCTTGTTTTAGGAGTTATCTCAAGATTCATTTGGGTCTCAGGCATCCTCAACCCCCTCAATGACCTCCAGTAAGGGAGGGCAAGAAGATATGAACCTGAGTCTTCAGTCAAGACCCTCAAGCTTGCCTGTGAGTATTCCTGCCACCCTCTAAAGATAATGGGGGCAGAGCGGAAAGCAAAACCAGTTTCTGGTTGGGTGTTTTGGTGGTATTAAGCCAAATGAATGATGAGCTATTCCTTGAATTCATGTTCAAAATTCTGAATAGAAATTTATGAACTGACCTGGTAGAATGTCTGTTTTGGCTACCTGCCCAGGGAATAGGTTTGTGACCTCTGTCTAGAGTTTTTTGTTTTTGTTTTTAAACTTTGGGCTCTTAGCATGGACCCAGGTCCTCAAGGGACAGAGAAGATGGAGATGTTGGAAGTACTGTCTGCTTGCCATCAAAGTTCAAAGAAGTCTGGCTTTTTAGTTTTGTTTTTTTATCCTAATTTTTGAGGGCTTAGTTTTTATATTTTTTTTATCTTAACTTGTAGCTAAGAGGTAGGATCTGGAGTCATTCAGCATGGATGGTCACACTGAGCATGGGCAGAATAAAAGCAGTTTTTCTCCTTGGTGTTTTGTATGAATAGGTGCTTTTGTCTAATAGAGTGCTTGGTGCCCATATGTTGCGTTAGTGTTTATGGAATGGAATGGAATGGACTGTATCCTGAGAAAGGCAGAATAGTCTGCTGATTAAGAACTTAGGCTCTAGAGCCAGGGTTCCTGGGTCTGCATTTTGACTGTTCCACTTACTCTAGCCTTGGGCAAGTCCCTTAACCTGTCCACACCTTAGATTTCACATCTGTAAAATGAACATAAAAGTACCCATTTTGTGGGGTGTTTATTAACTTTTAAGAGGCTAATATGGTGAGGGTGCTGGTGCATTGTAGGCACTCCATAAATTTCAGCTAGTATATCATCATCATCTCAGAGAGGGCGTAAGGACTGTACTTGATACCTGAAATGCAGTTTGCACCATTTAATAGTAGACTGGTTCTGGGAACATTTGCCCTTAATCTTAGCTCTGCTACTGCATGTGGGCAAGTTACTCAGGTTCTGAAAATTAATCTCCTGGACATAGGAATAAAATGGGCTGCTCTGAAATCTATTAAGACAATAGGTAGCAAACCCTCTGTCACAAATCCTATTTCAGTCAGGAACTGGTAATTCAGCCTCACATACCCAGAAAAGTCTTTTGAAATTTTGATTCTATTTGCAATCGAAGCCTATCTGTTCAGTGATTTTGACTTGGGAGAAAAATGTTTTCTGGTTCTTTAAGAAATTGGTAGGAGGCAAGAACTCTCTTCATCACAAAGCCTCCCTCGTTTTCTCTTAAGATCTCTGAGCCATAACCTCAGTAGGGCAGGATCTGTGGAGTCTCTTTGCACCTATTGTTCTAACTTCTCAGTCCAGATGAATAGCCACTGGCAGATTGGACTTTTGAGACTGTTGACTTTCTCAACTGAGGAATTAGGGGATGAAGTGTTTGAATAGGGCAATTTGTCTTTGTTCCCTTCTCATTAATGTCTGTTACAATCCTTTTCTACATCCTGAACTTCACTGAAATTTGCTTTTTAACCTGATTCAGTCAGAAATGTGTAACCACTCCCTCATCATCTATGGTCTGTGGCTAAGTCTGGGTGAGTTGCTGTTGTGGCAAGAACCCAAGTTGGTGGATTTCTCCCAGCGCTGTAAGTTGCCCCCCATAAAAGAGTTGCTGCTTGCTTCTAGTGACCTTTTGACAGAACTATAGTTTGGTATTTAGTCCTGAGAAACCTAGCATACAAACACATTGCATGTCTTCTTAAGGTTTGAGAGCCTGTACTATTGATGCACTATTGAATCCAAGAGCTTCTAATTTGACCTACTAAAAGTGAAGGCACTGGCAGCTTCTTGGGCCCAGGGAAGGTTGTTCCTGGGCAGCCTATCACAAGGAGCATTCCCAGGTTCAGGCTTCTATAGATTCATCCAAATGGGTCATTTGCTCTGGTAGAAGCTAAGCTCCATGTGGAAGATGAGCTGGCTGGGTTATTGGCATCTTGTTTGTTGAATTGTTTTTTATCCCTCTGCTACTTTGATAAAGAAACAAAAGGTGGTGGTTCTTTGAAATTTTGATTTGATGCCAGGTATACCAGACTGGGAAACAGTCACATCTGAAGAAATGAGAAGTTGGGATTCCCTTATTTTTCAAATAAGCAGCTCTGTGTAGGGATCCTGAGGTTTACCAGTGGGCTCCTTCACTCAGACACTTGTTTGTGTTTGGTTTAGAGCAGATGCTAGGCTGACTGGAGGGCAGCCCCTCCCCTTCTCACCTCTTCACTCACTCGTTCACCTTATCACTTAGCCTTAAAGGCATTATGATTGTGACCTTTGATTTAAAGACTGTGGTTTCTGATCCTGATTGTTACAAACATTAGATTTGGAGGAGTTTTTGCTCAGTTAATAATGCCAAACCATTTAGTTACTATTGTCCTGATTATGTTATCCCTCTATTTAAAACCTCAATTATTTTTCATTAATCTTAGAATAAAATCCCACCCCTCTTTCTGATTCAGTAAGCCTGGACTAAGGCCTGAGAATTTGCATTTCTATCAAAATCCTCTGTGCTGCTAGATGAGGGATGGCACTTTTGAGAATCTGTACTTTGTTCTTTTTTGCTCTCTGCCTTGCTCTCAGCTTTCTCTGTTTCTGTAAGGCCCCATGTTTTTTTCTGCTTTCAGACTTTGCACACACTCTTCTCTGTGCCTAATGTATTTTTCCTTCTAACTCCTCCAGTTCACATTTCAGACTATATCTTCAAGATCATTTCCTCAGAAAACTCATTCCTAGTCAAGCTTCATAACTTCTTAAATAACTCAGCTTAAATAATTCTTGTGATGCCTTCACCGACTAAAGGCAGTTTTTAAAAATTTATTTATTTATTTTAAAAAAACCTGTAATATTTAAGACATATAAAAAAAAGGTAAAAAATAAGCGAGTGCCTGAGAACTCATCTTTAGAAACCCCATCTTGCTGACATAGGTAAAAGCACCTTATATAGCCCTCTGGGATCACTTAACACATCTTTGTACCCAGAGAAGCACTATCTTGTATGTAAGGTTTCTTTGCCCCATTTTGCCAGCATTTTGCTGATAACCTCTACCTACTTGGGTCTCTTCTACTAGATGGTAAGCTCATGGAGGGCAGACACTGTATTATTGACATCTCTGCACCCCAGTTATCATGTGACTCCCAAGACCAGTGGTCCTCTACCTTTGCTTCCTGTTAGAATTACCTGGGGAGTGAATGATTTTTAAAACCAACGACCAGGCTTCATAGAGTTTTGATTTGTTTCATTTGAGGTGGGGATTGGGCTTTGGTATGGTTTAGAAGCTATTCTGGGTGATTCTGATTTGCAGTCCTGGTTAATATCTACTAGTCCAAACTGTGTCAGGTTCTGTTGCTATAATAAACTGTCTTAGCACCCATGCTTATTGTCAGTGTTTATCTCAAGTGTAATTTCAGTTACTTATTTAATGCAAGCTCACTGAGGTCTGACTCGTTTTGATTTGCTCATTGCTATCGTGGTGCCTGGCACAGTAGGCTCCAGTTCATTGAACAAATGAACTTGAGCTGTATCCTAATTACATTGCTCATCCAAAAGTCTGACGAGACAGCATGACCATATTACCAAATTGTTCTCACTGCTAGGGCCAAGACAGGTATCACAGACTGTTCTGGGAAGGCGCAAACTCCATTTTAGAGTATGGGTTGATTTATTTGTACTTCCTGCAGAAGTTGGGATTAGGGTTTGTAATGTCTTGTAAAATCGCTACCACTTCACCTTATATTAAGGTTCTTAAAAGGGATGGGTGATTCATTAACTCTTTAATTTTCTTCATTTTGGGGTAGAGTCTCTAAGGGACTCTGAAAATTAGCATCTGACTTTTGATTATAGTTGTTTTTTGAGAATGACCTGGTGTTGCATCTTTGAAAGTGTATGTGGTTTTCCCAGAAGAATGAATGCTTCCCAGATTTTTCTTACTGAAGCACATTTGTAAATTTACATTTTAGTCTTAAAAGTGTTGATTTAGGTTTTCATTCAATGGTAGAAAAGAAAGCCCTGATCTGGAGAGGTTAGCTAGTTAGTGCTTCTCAAACTTTAGCATGCAGTAAGAATCATCTTGGAGACTAATTAAAACATAGATTACTGACCTCTAGGCAGAGAGATTGACTCAAGTTTGGGGGTGGGGCCCAGGAATTTGCATTTCCATCAAGGTCTTAGGTAGTGGCGAAGCTGCAAATACCATATTTGAATAACAGCGAGTTTAGGTAGTCCTTTGAAAAGGGAAGAAAAAAAATAACTAGACTGGAAGCCAGTAGTAACTTGAATAAAGCCAGTAGTAACTTGAATAATAGTAGCGACTTATACTATAGTTTGACTCTTGGTGATCTGTAAAAAGGTTATCAGTCAAAAATGGTGGAAACAAAAGATACTTAGTAGAGAAAGACTCCGTGTACCTGTGGCCTCAGTGCAGTTTATTCCTAAATTAAGGCAGCGCTTGCACTACCAGCACCACCCTGAGAGCACTTCACTCTGGCACCCATCACTGGATCCCTTCCATAAATTGGTCACCAAATCCTGTCTACCTCAGAAATGGCTTTTGAATCTGGTTTCCGCTAACCTTCCCCACTGCTGTTTTTTTCAGGCCCCTGTTTTCTGTCACCCAGTGTCTTGCCACAGCCTGCTGACTGTTCTTTCTTTCCCTTCCAAGTCTGTCCTCAACATAAATCACCAGAGTGATCATCTTTAAGAATCAAACTTGGCAATAACATTACTGCTTTGAAACCTCTGGCTACCTCTTTCCTATAGGTTTAAGCGCAAGGGTGACATACAAGTTCCTTTGTAATCTGGAGGATGAGGATATTTTAAAACAAAAAAAAATTTTAAGTAGGTAAGTTCCCTGTCCCTGGAGTAAAACCTAGTGCATTGTTGGCTGTGGATGTTATATAGAAAGCAAGTAGGCATTAGACAAGGGTTCAACTTTGGTAACTTCTGATGTAACTTGAACTCTTACTAAATCTGTGCTTCTGAATATGACATGGTTGCTACCCTCAAGGATCCTCCTGTGAAGCCAGTGATCCATTTATATCTAAATAGTTGGAGGGAAGACATCATGGTAGAAGTTTAAAATGAGCTAGGTATGCATGTACTTGAATGGTTGGAAAGGAAAAGTACAGCTTGAGCTGAGGCCAGGTTGGGGTGGACTGCAGTATAGAAGATGTTTGTGGGTCTTCTTGGGGTGAGGAGTGACAGGCAGGAATGCTAGATCACAAGGGTTGGGGCCCTGGTGGATCACAGGCCTGTTGACATGTAATTAGGGCAATAACATGATAAAAGTAAGGTTTTTAAAAAATGGTCCATTGGTATGTAGTAAGTATATGGTTTGAAAGGGGACAAGTCTGGAAGGGGATAAGTTAAACTGGAGGCTTTAACAATGCCTGCAGTCATTGTGTGGAAGCGTCCAACATACAGCCAGAGAGATTGGAGGAGGACCAGGATTATGTCATATTTCTGAAAGCCGAGGCAGGGAGGAAGTCAGTCCACATCAAATTTAAATTTCAAGGAATATAAAGTTGGATTTGTCATGAAGCAGCTTATTATGATCCTTTTTAATAGGGAGAGGACCTGATTTCTTCGGACTTGGAGGAAAGGAAATGAGCAAGGGAATGGTGTCAAGATAAAGAACACTCTTGGGGTTCCCTAGTGGTATCATGGCTAGGCTTCAGCTCTCTCACAGCTGCGGCCTGGGTTCGATCCCTGCTCAGGGAACCGACCAAATAAATAAATAAATAAATGAAAGAAATTAAAGCTATTTTAAAAACAAACAAACAAAAACAAAACAAGAAACCCTGGGTTTGATTCCCAGTCAGGGAACTACCAAAAAAATAAAAAAAGATAACACACTTGAAAGGCATTGAAGGAGGAGGTAGCTGTGTCAGCCCAAATCGTTCAGCTTCATCTCAAGACCTACGTGTGTATAAGGCAGATAGCAGGGTGAAGATGATGGTGGAATATTAGGAGGGCACATCTTTCAGGTGTCAGCAATCAAGGATACTACTCTCTTAGTTATCTTATAAGAGACTTATGAAGAAGACTTTGAGGCTGCTGTTGAAGATCTAGATCATCAGTTCCCAAGCAGGGGTACATGCCGGGTCATTCAGAGGTACACAAAAATAATCAGTAATGGATAAAAAACGAAGTAAAAAATGCAGAATGTTAGTTATGGAACAATTAATGTTAAGTCTAAATCACCTTAATGGAGACACCTCACATTAGTGAATGGTGATAATTAGGGCGTGGCTATGAACCGCTCTTCTACAAATCATTATGCAGTTTTAGAACATCCCATTTAGGACATTTCTAGAACTTCCCAAACATAAAAAATATATCTGTAGCCAGACGACTGTTTGATCAGTTTAGTTATTGACTGAGTATAAGTAAATACATTGTCTTTAATCATGATTCTTTTCAAGTAGTTTTTTTATTTAATGTTTAACATAGTTTCAGTTATTGTCAGTGATTTCTAAGCATGTCAGTTATGGATCAGTGGTTGAAAACAGGAATGGTGAAAAAAACAGAACTTGATATGGATTATAACCCGTCACCAAGTACTTCTCAACAGGTGTCCGCAGCTACAAGTACACCCATACCAGGAGGTAGTAAAAAAGGTGCGTGCCTCAGCTACTACACAGAAGGAAAGGAAATACTCTGAAGAGTGTATTAAATATGGGTTTTCATTTGTAGGGAATGATGACTGTCCTAAGCCTTTGTGTGATGTGTGTGGGGAAATATTATCCAACAGCTGCATGAAACCCTCTGTACTCATGCGACATTTAGAAACTAAACATCCTATGTATAAAAACAAAAAAAATACATTATTTTCAGTGCTTAGAAAAGCGTCCAACTGTTACTTCATACATGATGGCAGGAAGGAAAGACAATGAGTATGTAGTTGAGGTATCTATCGTATTTCTTATAGCATAGCTAAATGTGGTAAAAACCACACCAAAACTGGAGATTTAATTTCTCCTTGTATTAAGGATACCATTTTTTGTATGTTTGGGAAAGAACATATCCGCAAAATCACTACTATCTCTTTTTCAAACAATATAGTATCTCGACGAATTCAGAAAATGTCTGATGATGTTGAAGCTGTAGTAGTAGATAGAACTTAAAAAATAAATTTTTTTCCATCCAGGTCAATGAAAGTGTAGACGTTGCTGATTTATCTATTTTGTTCACCATCACGATTATGGTAAATGAAGTTGAGGAAAACCTGTTGCTTTGTTACCCATTAATAGAGCATACCACATGCAAAGATGTTTTTAATGCAATGAGTGGTTATTTCATTGAAAAGGACATTGTTGGTTGAATTGTTATGGTGTATGCACTGATTGAGGCAAGACTATGTCAGGTTGTTTTATAGGCCTGTGCAGCCGAATTAAAGAAGTAATAACTCCCCATGTACTGTGGAGTCACAGTTGCATTCATAGACAAAGTCTTGCATCCAAGCCTCTTCCTAGTGAACTGAAAGATGTTTTTGATGAGGCTGTAAAAGTTGTAAATTTTATTAAGTCACAACTGCAAAACTCCAGATTGTTTAAAGCGCTGTGTGAAGAAATGAACAGCGTTCCAAGCACATTGCTTTTGCACATAGAGGTAAGGTGATCTCATGGCAAAGTACTTAGATGTTTGAACTTAGACATGAAGTCCAGGTATTTTTTGAAGAACATCATTTCCTTTTTCCTCCAGAGTTTCAGGACAGTGATTGGCTTCAAAGTCTTGCATATTTATCAGATATTTTCCTAGGAATAAACAAACTCAGCTTGGGATTTCAAAACAGCGCAATCACTATATTCAAAGTAACTGACAAAATTGAGTCAATGATTAAAAAACTGGACTTTTGGAAAACGTGTATCTAAAGATGTCAGCCTGTGGTTTTTGAAACTGCACAACTTCTTATCTGAGAATGACTTGCACCTAATCCCAGAACATGAGAGAAAGAATCTTGTAAGTCACTTGGAAGGTCTTAAAGTGTCCTTTTATAATTGCTTCCCACAATGTGGAAAAGAACACTGGATTGCAGATCCCTTCCATGAATAATTCTTCAAAGAAGCTAAACTTATCAATCGATGAAAAAGAGCAGTTAATTGAACTTTCAACCAATTCCTCTTTAACTTCTGATTTTAAAAGAAAGCATCTTATTACCTTCTGGGTAGATGTCAGTTAGGAATACGAATAGCTCAGTGAGGCAGGCACTCAAATACCTCTTGCCATTTAATTTACTAATACTGAACTAGTGGAGAAAGCTTTTTCTTCTTCCGTTATAAAAAATCAATACCTCAACAAGCTTAATGCAAGTTCAAATTTAAGACTGTATCTTGCATCTTTTGAGCCTGATTTCAAGAAACTAAATGTGTCAAAGCAAGCTCAACGATTTCACTAACAGTGTTTCAATTGGTTTGTTATCTGCATAACAATTACTATAGACTTCAGATAACACAAATAAATATTATTAATAATAATAAATTAAAAGTTTTAAATGCATGATCATCGTTTTCTATTTAACTGTTATGAATATTATAAAATTAAATCTGTAGTTTGTACTTTAAGTGTAGTAATTTTTCTTTCTTCACTTACCTCATTTCCACTCTTTTACATTAAGATAGGTACTGAACAAAAGTGTCAGTATTTAAGAACAACTGTTTTAAAAACAAAGAGTGCAATTTATAGAAATGGATTTAAAGGGGGTACACAAGTGAAAAAAGATTGGGAACCACTGATCTAGATCACACTGTTTCCTCTGGTTAGGTAGGAGTGGAGTTTATTAATACCGGGAATGAGGTGGAGAACAGTTTTGCGTTTTCAAGCCCTTTTTAGGTTTGACTTAACAACATAGTGGCCATTAGCACTCATGTTTTACTACTGTGATGTCGTCAGACACTGAGAGTTTGGGTTACAGGGATCTAGGAAGTGGAAATGGGAGGGAACTATGTTGTTCCTGTAGAATCTGAATCTTAAGAGGGTAGAAGTGAAGCCAAGAAAGGAGCTACAGCCTACACCAATCCTCATAGAAAGGCAGGAATTGAAATGTACTGAGTAAATAACCATTCCTGTAGCATCCCACTCAGCAGATGAAAGATGGCGTCCATTCGATCCTCTCATGTTGAGCCAAAGCCTCAACCCCTTTGCTATTTAATATTTACTAGACTTGCCCTAAAAGAAAGAGTATAAATGGATTTCCATTTCACTTTTGCTTCTCCAGACCTCCTTATGATAGAGGCATAGATGAGTTGTGAAAAGGGCCACTGAGGGACAGGGAAGGGTGGGTGAGGGGAGCTAGCCAGATCCATAGAGCAGGCCTGCTGGAGGAACTAACCAACTAGGAAATTATCTCAAACAGTGGAAAGTTGACTAGAATTTGGTTCTTTGGTTCCTCTTGTGTTGGAAGGGAGCAAGCCCTATTCCATGACTTTCTTTTTTAGAACACAGTGTCCTGATTAATGCCCACTTTAATTAGTTACATCCTTGTTACTGAAAAAAATGTGGTCCATTATCTAGCAGCACAGACATCACCAGAAAGCTTGCTAGAAATGCAGATTCTTGGGCCCCACCCCAGCTTTATAGAATCCAGCAGGGTTAACAAGATCCCCAGATGATTCATTTGTCTGGTTTAGAAGCAAGGACCCTGAGAACTGAGAGTAAAGTTTTCAAACCTGGGGGTTTTGGAATATAATTAATTGTACCAACTGTGCCTAGTAAAATTTAAATAATCTGAGTGTGGGGGATGGGAGTGGGAGAACAGCACCAGTTGTTTTGTGGGTGCTTTGGGGGTCCTTGCACTTCATGCCTACAGTCCACACCCCACTGTGGGGCTCTGTATAGCACCCAGCATACCTCTGCAGCCTCATCTCCGGCCACATAGATATACCTTAAGCTCCTTACAACCTGGTCCTTCCTGCCATTTTCCTTTTGCTTTAAGATGTCATGTGGGTTGTCCGCCCGACCTCTTTTCTTTTTTAATGCCCAGCAAACTTCATTAGTTTCATAACCTAGATGAAATACCTTTTCAAAGACTCCTTCCTAATTTTCTTCAAGCAATTTCTTCATGTTGGCATAGCATTATGCTGGTACCTCAGCTTGAGAACTTAGGTCTATATCTGATACCTGTCAGGGAGATACTGAGTAAACCTTTGCTGAATAGCCCTTAGGTTCCTGTTACCTACCTGAGCTTGAGGGCTAGCTTTTTGTCATCTAGGTTTTTTGGTGGGGAGTGACAGAAATCCTCAAGTCTTAAAAAGTGGGAATGTTTGGAGGATTTTAATTTTATACTGTTAGTGTTCCTTTTTGTCACATTTCATGGTAAAAGGAGGCAGGGCCAATAGTTTTTGCCTAGGTTTTTGATAGCTTATTTTCAAAGCGGTAACAGAAATGCCACTAACAGTTTTGGTACCCAGAAAAATTAGTCTGTTCTGAGGTTGATTATCTGTTTTCTTTATATCTAACCATGTATCTGTGCTTGTTCCCCTTGAATTGTAGCCCAGGTGCTCTCACAGAGACTGAAAAAGGAAACCCCCCACCCTCTGTCATTTCTGCCCAGACTGCTCAGAGTAGCCTGTACACTGTGCAAGTAGCTGTCCCTTCTCTAGAAAGCTGGTTCTCTGGCAGAGCTAGCCAATCGGCTTCTCTGTCTTAGTCACGCTGCTCTGACCCTGATACTGCCTGGTGCCTGCTGGAGCCTATGCTGCTTGCAGCAGATTACTGTATGCTTGTTCCTGGGCCCATTTCCTGTTTCTATTCTAGTCGCTGGTGGCTCAGCTCTGCTTCCTGCTTGTGTGTCTCACACAGATTCCTCTTGCTGGAACCTTTTGTTTTCTTCCGAACAACTTCAGTCTCAGTGTTAATTGAGCTTACCTCTAGTGTGAGATAGCTCCTGGAGTCCGTTACCTACTTACTGAGGACTGGGTTCAAAGTACCCGCACCCAAAGCATATCACTTGGATGTTACCTTATTTTTTAGTTTGTCCCCAGCCCTGCTATAGGAAGCTGGTGATGGCCAGAAATTGGTATAAGAAGATAAGCTGGGATCTTGTGCAGGCCAAACTTATTTTATCATTAGCTGCACAGGGCTCACAGGGCTGTTGTGCCCTGGTTCTTTAGCATCTGGAGCTTATAAACATATTTTTTGCTGCTGAGGAAGATACTTGGTCCCCTTTCTAGCCCAAGCCCCTCTGAAGCCCAGAGAATACTTATTTCGAGTTAGGCAGGTAATGCTATCCTCAGCAGAGTAAAAGCTTGCAAAGTATATAGGGATGAAAAGGACAGCATGTGCTGACTAAACCTTCCATCTTGTGTGAGCAATTCAGTCCCCCCAGAGCTTAGAATGGGAGGGAGAAGAAGGTGCAGGGAGGTTGTAAAAAGGGAAGTGAAGGTGGTAAGTCCTGGACAAATGGATTTTAAAAGTTCTAGGCCTCCCCCATCTTGCCTATATTCCACAGAAGATGCTGGCTTAGCAGAGAATATGCTTTGTGAATGATTCTGTTTTCTCTCCTTCACAAATCCTCTCGGGATCCTCTGATAATACTGCGTCAGAGTGGTTTCTACACTGAACCCTAGGCCTAGGTATGTTTAATAGGGATTTAATATAGGGAATTAGGCTTATAAAATTGTTAGAAGGATTGAGGAAGCAACTTCTAGACTTGTCCTTCAGGAACAGAACCTAGACCTAGATTTGACACACCAGGGGATCTCCTGCTTGTGAGTCACTATAAGATTAATTGCTCTAAATCTACTATCCAGGGATCAGTAGGCTGGAATCAAGTAGCAGCAGCTGCTGCTGCCACCAGAACCAGCACCCAGTTAACTGGAAAATGAAACCAAAATGCTCTTGTAGAAACAAGGGAAGGAGACAGAAATATGGTTTCTGCCATACTTAGATCTAATCTTGAGTCTGCTTCTAATTAGCAGAACCTGAATTGTATCCAAAAATCCATCCGCACAGGATTCTAGGAAGTGTAGTTTTCAGCTCTTTAACTACTGTTAGGAGAAGAATAGAATGGAGACTGCCTGAGCTAGTCCACAGAATATTTACCACACTAACACAAATACCACCATTCCCACTCACCCCTCACTTTACATATGAGAAACCTGAGGCTTAAGAAAGTATAAAGGACTTGCCCAAGGCCATTCAGTAAATGAAAACATTGGGTTCCCTGACTTCAAGTCCAGTGCTTTTACTAGTAGGACCAACTCCTATAAAGGATCAGACAAAAACTCCTTTTTTTTTTGCTTTTTGGTATGTGGGTAGCTCCCTAACTGGGAATCAAACCCAGGCTGCAGCACTGACAGCGCCAGCGCTGAAGCCTTAAGCCTCTACACCATCAGGGAACTCCAAAAACTCCTTGAAAAGAAGGAAGAACACCATATTGAGAAGACAGACTTTGTCTTCCATATTCTCTTCTCTTTGGA
Organism: Lyroderma lyra; assembly: GCA_004026885.1. NCBI lineage: Eukaryota > Metazoa > Chordata > Mammalia > Chiroptera > Megadermatidae > Lyroderma > Lyroderma lyra. The sequence continues at coordinate 126,666 of PVJL010002128.1, read as the reverse complement.
GAAAGGGAAGAAGGATGTATGGAGAGCTGTGGGTTTGAGGTTTCTAGGCAAAGGGAGTGATACTATAGTTTCTAGACTTAGGTCTACTCTCCAGAAAGATGTAGGAGGCATTTACTCTGGAAGGAAGAAACCTCGAAAATTTGAAATTCCTGAGTCACATAGAGATGAACTCAGTTGGCTTGGGGACAGTGGCTTTCCTCTACCTTGTCTCCCTCTTATGCCTTTCTCTCCTATTGGTGCTTTCTGCAAAGCTGCCATTGTTCTCTAAAAAGACCAACTAAAATCAGAAAGCCAACTCTCAGCTGTGATTGCCAGGCTATTTCTTTTCTGCTCTTGAGGACTTGGGCTATCTGAACAAGGTATAAACCAAGTCTTCCTAGAAATGCTGTCCTTACGGAAACCTCTAGGGCCTCTCTACACCAGAGTGAGGATTTGTTCCTCTAAACTTGGTCCAGAGGGGAGGACCCCTAGGTATAAAACTATGTTAACATACCTGATAAATCAAGTGTAGAATTAAATCTGTTGTCTTTTCCTCATGTTTTTCATGTAACACTATCTGGTATTCTACCTGAAAGCTGTGCTGAAACTGGTAGGTGATCTGATGCTGTCCCTTTGGGGAACAGTGCTTGATCTCTTCCTCTGTTCACTCCTGTGACCTAAACCTATTCAATCTTCCCATTTGGTTTTGGCATGGAATTGGCTGGTATTGTGACATAATCTCTGATTACCATGAAGCAAAACTCATCTCCATGCTGCTGGCTTGCTTCCTTCCTATTTGATCTTTCCCAAGGAAGCTAAGAAGCCATGCCTTGTTGAAGGTGGGAATTTGAACCTGTCCTCTCCCCACCCAAACCTTTCTCTTAAGAGGCCAGCTTTGGTGTGAGGGAAATATTGAATATTTTCACAATGCTTACTGAGATGAGTGAAGGTAATTTCCTGATATTTTGGGAAGGTAGGAGATAAACCAAGTTTCAAATAAAAGGGATCAGTGTTCAGAGGAACTGTTAATCAAGAATATTCATTCCCCTCCACCTCGTTTCTACTTTGAGAACTTGACTATGTCTTTCTTTACACTCAGAGTTGTTCTTTTTGGTTTTGATGGCCTTTGGAGTTGATAGCTGTCTTTTCTAGTTTAAGATTACATCTATTCCCCACTCTCAAATCTTCTTTTTTTCTACTCCCTTCCCCCAAATCTTTGGATTTTATCTAGACCAGTAGGCACTGACAAATACAAATTTAGGGCTTTAAATACCAAACCATAGGAGGCCATTTAGCCCCCTAGACGTTGGTCTAAGGGCTGTGTTCAGCACAGTGCCAATTTTGCCTTCCACAATTATACACATTATTACATCCTTGCTTGCTTTCTGGCTATAATTCTGAGGAGCAGCCAGATGAAGTGGAAACCTAAGACAATACTCCTTGCCCTAACACTTCTCATACTCTGCTTTCTTTTGTGTTCCTTTCCTCTCCCCCTTTTCCTGTCCTCCTTGCTCAAGTTCTAGAATTTAAGCTGATGATCAGGATGGAACAAGTTCTCTAGGGTTGGCCTTCCTAACAGGGAATACTTGACTTGGAGAAAGTAGGGAGTTCCTAACTTCTTCTTTGCCTTCTCTAGCGTTACGGTGCTTATTTCCCACTGCGATTGGAACAGTCCTATTCCATAAATACACACTGCTCTTGACTGTTCTAACTCAGGCCCAGCTCTGACCCAGTTTCATTTTTTTTTTTTCATATTTGGAATAAAGTGACTGTTAGCTAGCGACCCTTAAAACACTCTGTGTATTTTTGGCCAAGAGGTGTGTTTTACTTAGATGATGGGCCCTCCAGGCTCAAATAAGAAGTCTTTGCGAGTGAGGGGTATGTGTCGTAGACTTGGTCAGGTAGGTAACATTACTGTGCAGATGCTGATGGGGACTGTGACAAACTGGAAAGTAAGGTTTCAACTGATTAGTGTCTTGTGAGTCTACCTATCTATTCATTTTACAAGCTTGAGAACTGGATTTTTTAAAATGTAAAATCTTTGAATTATTAGAAGGGTCTGTATAGTAGTGTTGGGAAAGGGATTAAAATGTTCTCTGGGGCCTGTGGATCTATCCCTGCAGCTTCTTGTGGACTGCCCATATAACTTCGGCTCCCTTGGAGCTGGTGCTTAGAATTTATTTGGGGGTGGGGGCCAGCTATGGGGAGCACCATCTATCCATTTCCAACTCTCATTGTTTTTGGTATTTATTTTATTAGTTTGGGGAGGGGGAAGTGCAGAGTAGATGTTGAGCAGAAGCACTCAATGTGATTAAACCTCTAGCCAAAAAGATCTGTGGGAGCAGAATATCGACCCCTGGAAAATCAATGGCTGCTGCAGTGGCCAAGCTGCTGTTTGCAGGGGCTCCCACCTCAGGAATGCAGGCAGCACAATAGTCTGTCTTCCCCTTTACACCTCAGCAACACCCTCAGCTTCCACCCAAAGGCTCAGACCCACCTCGAGAGATTTTGCTGACCTGGAGTACAACAGCAAATTCTTGTATTTTTGTGAATAGATTAAAATAGCTCCAGCAACACAGAGCCCCGCTTTCTGACACCGCCTTTCCAGACATTCCATCCCTGCACTGCAGTTCTGTCAAGAGCTCTTATCCAAGTGACCAAGGCCCATTCGAGGTTGCACTTTTCAGTTTAGACAGCAGAGTTAATTCCCTTGATACCAGCACCCAAAAGAGTCCCTCTCTCAAATGTAGAGTTCTAGAGTTCAGATACAGGGTTAGGGTAGGGGATGAAGGTTAAAGGAGAGAGGACTCAGATTGGGTTTAAAGAGTATGCTTTTGAGTACATTATTGGTTGAACAACATTTATTAAGTATTTTGTCTTTTGGGTGCCTGACATTTTTCTGGTCCCTAATAACATAGGACAATATAGCCTGGTATTGCCCTAGTCCCACAGGCCAGTGGGGAAAAGGGCACATTCAGTACAGTGCCATCAGTCTTGTAACACTGGATCTAGAGGAGCCTTGAAGGGACTCCAGGCCAGGCCTGTGGGGTGAGAAAGAAAGGAAGTTGTCTGATGACTATGGAGGCTTTGCCCCCACAAAGTTCTTATCGTTTTTGAAGTTTCCAAGGCAAAAACAAAAAACCAAAACAAAACAAAAAAACACTATTTGTCCATAGTTGCTGCATCAAGCAATTGGTCTTCCCACCCATTACTCCTCTTTGGTGGGAGAAATGGTTTACCCTGCTGTGTTATAGGAGAGTTCTATTGCTGTCGCCCCATTGTTGGAACACAGCTGTGGGCAAGGAATTAAAGCTTGCTTGGCTTTGGCCCACAGAGAGGAGCTTTCCCATTTTGTAGTTTGGGGAATGGGGCCCCTAAAGAAGTCTGGCCCAGTTGTCCTGCAGTTTGAAAGGCTGGTTGCAGGGCTGGGTAAGGAAGTGCGAGTTTGAAATTGCCTGAGATGAGGCCACCTAGAGGCCAGGGATGTTTTGACTTCTCTTTCTGGGCCACACCCTTATGCTTGATAATAGGATTAGAGCACATGCAATATGAAAACCCGGAGAGACCAAATACCTACCTTCTTGGGACTTAATTTCTTGCTTGTCTCCCTAGATTCTAAGTCACTCTCGCTTCTCACCCCACCCCACCCTCCGCCTGTATATTAATTGTCCTAAGGATCCAGAGGTAAGAAAAAGTACTATATACCCTTCAATGTAGAAAAAAAATAGGTTTAAATTAAGAGAGTTGAGGTGAAAGGGCTGATTTGAAGTAAACCATGAAAGAAGGTATAGAAAGCAAGACTGGTTTATGGGAAAGGGGCTGAGAAAGAGGGGAATATATAGTATTGTAGACTTGTAGAGTTGGATTATCTAGCTTTAGTCTTTTCCTTCTCAGAGGAGCTAAGTGAGGCCTCGAGAGGTTAGCCTGTTAAAAGTCAGGTAGCTAATCACCCAGCATATCCGGTGACGAGTTGTTGCCTGACTTTATTTGGAGCATAGAGCCTAATATATCATAAGATAGTTATGAGAATTAAATGTGAGTAAACCACATACCTTAGGGTTGAACACATAGTATTTTTCAGTTTTGCTTCCCTTCTAGAGGGAGACAGAAAGAGACTTGCTGTATTTCTTTTATTAATATCCTTTGAATTTGGAGATTTGGTCCCTGAGAGCTTTATAAATTCTGATGTGTATAAATGGGGAATATTCTCTTGGAGGTGAACCCCCCAAAACATTCTGAAGTCACAAAGAGTCGGCCCCTTCTCTAATGCGCATTCCTTACCAGGCAGCCAGAAGAAAGTACCAGGAAGAAATGACTTATTATCCCCAGAAGAATAGCTTATTGTAGAAAAAGAGGACCGAGTTTCGTGAGGGGTTTTTGGAAACTTGGGGTGGGAGGTTAGGAAATAGAGCAGTTTATACTATTCTGAACTGTGAGTGTAGTTCACGCAGGAGGTGGTGCTTGATAGTAGGCTAAGAGAATGGTGTCAGCCTCTGTGCCTCTCCCCCCCACCCTTCCTTACTACCCTCTTAATCTCTGATTTGGAAGTACCACCAGTAGCAGGAGGCAGCCTGTTCTATGTAGTGATTCATTCTTGGCATTTCAACCTACACTAGCTAGTCTGCTCTCTAGGCAGAGATGGCAGTTAATCTGTTGAACTGAGATCTCTCATTCAAACAACAGTATAGCACTTCTACACCTTGGAACTCCTACCAGTCCAGGGTGGGTCCAGTCACCCTTCTTTCTATTTAAGACTGAGGAGAAAAGAGAGAATCTATGACTGAAACTTAATTGTACTGAGTATTTTTAGGAGTGTTTGATATCAGTAGCCTATTCTCTACCTGACCTTTGACAAATATGTTGCTTAAAGAAGGCTTTATGGAAAAACTAGGTCTCCCCAAAACTTACGTCCCTTAAGTAGTTCCTATGTAATTAATTTTGTCTTACTCCTTTTTTCTTGAAGTTTGTCAAAACTGTTACCTCCTTTCCTACCTTCTGCTTTTCTTCAAGGATTAGGTTTCCCAACCTTTTCTGTGCTCTCCAGGATTTCCTCCCATTCTCCAGCATGGAAGCAGCCTCCTACCTTGGCCATGGATCTGTTAGGCTAGAAAAATAACTTGACAAATTGTTAATGCAGATTTGGTCATTTCAGGCTATGCATTTGGACTTTTTTCCTTCAAGAGTCATCATTTATGTGAGTCTGGCTGAGTTACTAGGTTCTCACCACACAAACAGACACACACACAAAAAAACTTTTACAAGCATGTGTGTAGGATTTACCTGCTTCTCTTGGTGGGTGATTTCCCTGCCAGTAGTCAGCACAACTTGGCAAAAGCTCTTCACAACTGAAAGAATATGAGAACTCCATCTGGGGGGTTAACAAAAGCTCCAGTTCTCAAGGATTCAGCCAAATTTATGAGAAAAGCCTGAATCTGAGCATTGCTATGAGCCTGTTCTTTAGATTTTCCTGTTGAAGTTATTTAATTTGCTTAGCAAAATGAACTGATATCATCCTCTCAAGGGCTCTGTTGGGAGATTGTTTAAACCCCTCCTCGTGTAACCCTGATCTGGTGTCTTCCTGCTTGAAAATGTACTTCACCAGGCAGCGAATTCATGTGAGAACTTGCAGCCTTTCCTGTGAGAGCACCACACACGCGCACACGCGCACACACACACTCCCAGTAAGGTTTGGACTGTGTGATTTCGGGCATGGTTTTGTTGTGGTATGAAGAGAAGGTGTTAGCTGCCGAGTTCTGTTTGTCAGCAGAGCTTGACAAACCCATGCTGGCACTCACTGGGACTGGGCAACCAATCACAGCTGGAACAGTTATCGTCATGGAGTCCCTATGGGCTTCCTCTATCAGGTCACATCCCAAAATAACATTGGGCAGTATTTCAAGTGAAGAAACGAAGGCTTTTGGGGCTGTAGCCAGCCTGGAGTGTGAGATTCTGTGTGAAATAGTTGGACCTGCTCCAGCACTTTTGATCTGCATGGTAGATGAGCAATAAAATGCATGAAACACGTTGGAAACACGTGAGGAAATTCTGCTTGGCCCTGCTGCTTCCTTGGAACTGTCAGGGCACTGAGTGGGCTGATCCTCACCTCCCATTCTCAGCAGAGTTATGCTTGGAAGAGAGCAAACTTGGGAAAAGAGATCTCTCCACTTAAGGGTCAGTGCTGTAATTCCTTCAGTCGTCCTTCTGCGTAGATGGGCCCTTTCAGGAGTACTGAGAACCTGAGTCCTACAGTACAAAAGGCAGCCACTCCACAGGGAGAATTGGTAAGCTGTGGAAAGCCAAACTTGTTAGGCACATTAAGGTCTGACTCAACAGCCAGACATCCGGCTTTTTGTGGAACAAAAGACCTGAAAAACTGGCTTTTTGTAGGGTAGAAAGCAGAGGTGTGTCCTGTGCAATAAAAGGACATGGAGTTCAGAGCAGTATCAGTTCATGTGGTGGCTGAGGGGAGGCTTCTTTTGGAATTTTATGCCATTACAACTCCCTCCCATTTCCCGATAAAAACATTTACTTGTGATTAGCTACTGGGACTGAAGGGGGTGTATCTTACATCTTATACTGCTTATGTGTTGTCATATCTCTAATTCCAGGATATTGCTTCTGGTATCGCATATTTCATATGATCCTGACCATATGGTGCCAGTGGAGTTTCATGCATATGCCCCACGGATATCAAAACCCAGATTTGTCCAGTCCTCTCATTGTATAATTGAGGAAACCAAAGCTCAGCTTGTTGACAGCTTGTCCAAGGTTGAAAGTGATAAATACCAAAAGCTGGGCCTTGGTCTCCTAACTCAAGGGTGTGGTGGTTTCTCCTCAGTCCATATAAAATCACAGCATAATGGAAAGACAAAGAATATAACCTCTGGGGTTCAGCAGACCTGGGTTCAAAATCTAGTTTTTGCCACGTTCTTACTGGATGATTTGGGTATGCAACCCAATCTCTCTGAGCATCAGCTTACTCATCTTTAACATGTTAGTAGAAAATTAAGTAACTCCATAAAGTGCCTGGCATGTTGTAGTAGATGCTCAAGTTGTAGTCACTGTTAATTTTAAGAAATGATTTGTTCCTTCCTATTCTGGTTCTTAATTAAAAAAAAAAAAAATCAACTACCCCCGTACTGACCAGTTGCCATCTGATGAAAATGACAGTTTAGAGATTGGCTTCAAACCAACCAAATCAGATAAGAAGATTAATACTGCTTCCTTCCGCACTATTTATGCTGTGCCTAGGCATCCCATCCTATGTAGGACTGCTGTTGATAGTGTTTATTTGGCAGTTTTTCTTCAAGGAGCTCAGGGCACTTTACCTTTGAAGGAACCCACCACCTTGTCACCACAGATGCCTCCAGGGTCTGCCAGTGTTTTCTTCAGGTTTCTAGGATCCCTCAGATGGACTAGAAGATTGATCATTTCTAACAGTGTAGCTGAAGGATCATATTATGCAGGCCCTTCCCCTACCCTATAGCAATGGTTGTGGGGTTGTTGTTGGGTTTTTTTGTCTTGTTTTCTTTTTTTTCCTTTTCCCTCAGTTCCTTGGGTCTTCAAGGAAATATGAGCGCTGTCCGGGAACTATCCAGCCATATAATAATGAAAAATAGAGGCATTTATGGCTGGATTTTTTCTGGACATCGCTTGTACGCCAAATGGAACAGGGGTTCCTCTGTTGAAGGCAGCAGAAAGAGAGTAAAAGGGAACTTTGGCTTTACTTATACCATCTGAACTATTTTTACCATGAGAGTGTTTGTGTTTTGTTTAATTAAAGACAGAAATATTCAAGACAGTTTTTCAAAGCCATTTGAGTAGAGTCAAGTTCTTGTGTTATGGTTGGATCTTTGATTCCTACACTGATTTCTTTTTCATGTTAAGCAAGTAGCTTTATTACCAGAAGCTGGAGGTTTGATAAGGAATGGAGACTGTAGAAAGGAATGCTGAGGGAACCTAGTGGTCCCTAAAACAGCATTGAGCTCTGGTTTCTGTTACAGACCAGAGCTTAACAGGTGGCTTTGAGGCCCTTTCTGGCATACATGGTTGGCTCCTCTTGTCATCTTGGTGCCTCTTTGTGTTTACTCCCCTTGGCTCAGAGGCCAGGTGTCCCTGGTATAGCTTAGCCTTCAACATGGGGATGGAATCCTCTTCTCTTGGGATGAACTCAGGGTTCTTTATAGCTCCAGGTACTTTAGTCCTTTGAAAAGGAATGGGCCCTTTGGTATTACCTAGAGAAGGGCTTCTTCTTCCACACTGGGACTAATTCTCATTGCATTTTTAAAGCGTGCTGTAGTATACTAGATCTGCTTATAGGAAAGGTAGCATTTTTTGACTTCTCAGCTAACACTGAGAGTTGGACACAGACACAAATGCATACCTACCTACCTGCCTTGCCTTCAGGACAAGCTTTGTTCCATAGAACTCAGCAGAAATGCTCCCAGCCTAGTGAACTAACCAGCTGGTTTGCAGAAGGTCCAACCAACCTGGATACTTGTGGGAGCGCCTAAAAGTACCCTTTGACCTCTAATTTATTGTCAGACTTCAGGGTGAGAGTCACCTTGAACTGATAGATCCAGGGTGAGCTTGTTGTGGGAGTCGAAATAGACTCAAATCAGCCATTTTGGATCGCCTTCCTCTTCAGATATGTCTCTTTAAGAGAACTCTTTTCTTAACCATTTGAGTATAAAGGTTTTCCCAGACCTGAGCCCATACCCAAAGCTCTGATCCTTTTTTCAGGGTACAATTCATACCCAGTCTGAAATTAATGTGTGGTGCTGAGCCAGTGGTATTGCTAGAGAATGAACATGAGGCAGGGGGTGAGATTGGGGGTGCATTTCCTGGGGTAAATATTTTTCATATTGAGCTCCTATTGCTAATCTTGGGGTTTACCAACCCAGAGTGAACACTTTGTTGATCATTTGAAGACAAGCAAAGCCCCCAAATAAATTTCAAGTTGTTGCTGTAAAACTTAACAACTAGGGATAAAATGCAGTTTGTTGAGTTGATAAACATTTGTTTATCCCTGTTGTGGGTCAGGAATGCCTTCTTGGCAATTAGGGATTATCTTTCCTGTGCAATATATCCCTTTTCCACCTCCTACCCCTTGTATTTTAAAATATGGTAACTTGGACTAAGTTAGTCCTTGGTAAATACAGGTTTTAATAATCTGATGGAGTAGAAATCTGTGATTGTTGCCCAAACTTGTTAGCATAATCTTGTGGCTCCTGGGACTATCCTGACAGTGTTTTTGTAAAGCTTCCCCGTTAGAAAAGAATTGAAGGCTCACTAAGATGCTGTTGTCTTATGACTGTAGAATTTTGGGCTGGGAAAGAAGACAGAATGTACTAAATCTGCTTCTGGTAGATAGACCAGAGGTTAGCAAACTATAGATCGTGGGCCAGTTGTTTTTATAAATAATCAAATGGGTGTTGCTGTGTTCCAATAAAACTTTATTATCTGTGACTGTGTTTGCACTACAATAGCAGAGTTGAGTAGTTGTGATAGAGACATTATGGCTCTCGGAATCTGACATATTTTCTTTCTGGCCCTTAGTAGAGAGTTTGCCATATGAGAGCTGTCTGGAAAGTCCAGCCATGTAATATGAAAAATAGAGGCATTTATGGCTGGATTTTTTTCTGGATAACCCTCTTATGTAAGCTATAGTATCATGGCTACATAATGTGTGCAGAGTGTTTGCTCTTCGTTGTTTAATGAAATTGTTAACCATGTAGTAGGATTATCGAAAGAACAGTCTGCCTAATATTGCTAATCCATGTGCTTGTATGTATGTTTCAGGATCTGTCTGGTTCAATAGACGATCTCCCCATGGGAACAGAAGGAGCTCTGAGCCCTGGAGTGAGCACATCAGGGATTTCCAGCAGCCAAGGAGAGCAGAGTAATCCAGCTCAGTCTCCTTTTTCTCCTCATACCTCCCCTCACCTGCCTGGCATCCGAGGCCCCTCCCCATCCCCTGTTGGCTCTCCCGCCAGTGTTGCTCAGTCTCGCTCAGGACCACTCTCACCTGCTGCAGTTCCAGGTACCTTCAAGTGCTGCGTTTTGGGGAGAGGGAAAGGGGACTGGCCCTCAACAGTAGCAGGGATCCCCAGCCTTCTACTGGCAGAGGAGCATCTCTGGTTCATGTCTGCAGAGTTTCTCTTCAGCATTTGAATGAGGGAGATGGGAGCCCCTTGGTTGGATCTCTCTGTATATGTGATACTGGGAAGTGCTTGGCCTAGGAGCCATTTCGAACTCTGAATTGACCTCCTAGCTAGAATTTCCAGGCTTAGCCACGATTGGCTTACTTCTTCCTCTGTCTGGAACAGGCAACCAGATGCCACCTCGGCCACCCAGTGGCCAGTCGGACAGCATCATGCATCCCTCCATGAACCAATCGAGCATTGCCCAAGATCGAGGTAAGAGCCTGGGCTTAGAGGGAGGGGTAGAAAGCTAAGGCTGACACGTGATTATCCTGTACAGTAGCTTTTGAAGGACTGTATAACCGTGAAACTTAGGATAGCCCCAGCAACAATTATGAGGTTAAGAGTGGGCTTGCCCATGTTGTCACTTCAGAACTGTTTCCCCCATAGTCATTCTTTGTTTCTCAGTATTTGTGTTTTAATGGATCCCCCCGCATACATTGTACCTAATTTGGTCAGCAAATGCTAAAACTCGGCATTGACTCTTTACCCTTAAATCTGGCACCATTTTGTTTTGTTTGTCATTGCTGGTTTTTGTTTTGTTTTGTTTTTGTTTTTTTTATATGTGGGTAGTTCCCTGGCTGGAACGCGAACCCAGGACAGCGTTGACAGCGCTGAAGCCTAGTCACGGCACCATCAGGGAACTCTTCATTGCTGTTTTTCTATTCACACCCCCATTTAGTAGAAATAGTGGGCATGATCTAATTAATGTCTATGTCACTTAGGAGGGTGCAGATAAGATAGAGACTTCATATAACTAGTTGCTAAAGAAAATGTAGGTGGTAAAGTCCTAGGATAGGGGAGAGCATTTGTTCCCATTGTACTGAGGTAATAACTATATGGACACTACCAACAAATAGGTTACATGCAGAGGAACCCCCAGATGCCCCAGTACAGTTCCCCCCAGCCCGGCTCGGCCTTATCTCCACGTCAGCCTTCTGGAGGACAGATGCACACAGGAATGGGCTCCTACCAGCAGAATTCCATGGGGAACTATGGTCCCCAGGGGAGTCAGTATGGTCCACAGGGTGAGTATATTACCCAGTTAGGGTGCAGAGGTGAGACGAGAAATTCCTTGTCTGATATGCTGCTGTCAGGGTTGTAAGAGCAGGCAGGACTCTTCTTTGCCTTATTAGTCCATCAAGGCCAGGCCCTAAATAGGGCAGGACTGTCGCCATGGGAAAGTACTAAATATCCCTGAGCCTCTGTTTCATCTGTAAAATGGGGATAAGGTATTTAGCTCAAGACTGAATGCAGACATTTAATAAATGCTAATTATTGGTTATTCTTATTTTAGTAAATCAGTCCTAACAGAATGGATCTTTATTCAAAATTAGCCCTAGATGGACTGAAGCTAACTGTCTTGCACAAGACAGAGAGAGAAAGCTATATGCATGTGTAGAAAGGGAAGAAGAATTCTGGGAGTTGAAGGGCCCAAATAACAGCAAAGCCAGCCTTGCCTGTCCTGTCTTCTAAGATGAGGGAACAACTGAAGGACTGCCTTTATATGCTTCTTATATGCTTCTGGCCTCCCCTTAACTTTTTTTAATGGAGTAAAGGCTACCATGAGGTTGGTCTCTTTCCAGACCAAATATTGAATGATTCCATTGTTCAGCATCTTTGGCGTTTCAGAGTTTGAGTGAAGTTAGTGAGTTGCTAATGAGTCACTAACCAAGTCTCTGCATCTTCTCTCCTTCCTCTCCCAGGAGGCTATCCCAGGCAGCCAAACTATAATGCCTTGCCCAATGCTAACTACCCCAGTGCAGGCATGGCTGGAAGCATGAACCCTATGGGTGCTGGAGGTCAGATGCATGGGCAGCCTGGCATCCCACCTTATGGCACACTCCCTCCAGGGAGAATGAGTCACACCTCCATGGGCAACCGGCCTTATGGTCCTAACATGGCCAATATGCCACCTCAGGTTGCATCAGGGATGTGTCCCCCACCGGGGGGCATGAACCGGAAAACTCAAGAAACTGCTGTCGCCATGCATGTTGCTGCCAACTCTATCCAAAACAGGTAAGGCCTGGGAAGTGAAGAGGGTGTCAGTGCAAGGAAATAAATGTAGAGTCATTCAGATCATTGAGGTACTTCTGTATCTAAACCATGTCATCTTGGTATATATGCATTTTATTGAGAGCTTTTTAGAAAATTATGTTTCCTTACAGTGAAAAACAGGAAAGTGCTGGTTCTTAAGCATCCTAGATTGGTATCAAATTACACATGACCAGATATCATATGTAAAGAACTTTATAAAGCACAAGTTATTTTGGTTAGTATAGTAAGTGTACAGATTTTCTTCATTTCTTCTGTCAGTCTGGTTTCTTGGTTTCCAAAAGGATTTTTTTTTTTTTTTTGCTTTTTGGTATGTGGGTAGCTCCCCGACTGGGAATCAAACCCAGGCCGCAGTGCTGACAGCGCCAGCGCCGAAGCCTTAAGCCACTACACCATCAGGGAACTCCCCCCAAAAGGATTTTTAATGATACATATAACTTGGATCTTTGGTGTGAGAAATAAAGGAGGTGGGGTTGTGCTTTGCCATTTCCCCTACTCTTCTCTGTGGCCCTGTGCATTCGACTCTGGTGCTGAAGCAGAAGGCTCATGTGATTTGGTTTAATGACTTGAAGATTCATCTCTTCTTCCCTGGTCACAAACTTCAGTGACTATGATCCCTCTTTTTTGAAGGCTCTGTCCATGTACTTCCTAGTTGGTATCTACAGTTCTTAGAGTGACTCTTATCTTATTGGGGTGTTGATGAACCAAGGTAGAATAGGATATAAAGTGGTGGGTTTCGTTAGTACTTCACAGACACGGGCAAGATTTGGAGAGATAGGTCTAGTTTTGAATCTTGTCTTACCAGAATGTATACCTCTTGTTATCATGAAGTACTTCAGAATAATCAAAAGCACCAAGTGTACAGTGGGACCTACCAAGAAAGAATCCAAAAAGCCCCTCCAGGTGCTTGGCTGTTGAGAGCTCCAGTTTGGGGTTTGACGTGACAAAGAATGGTATAATCAAGCATCTAATCTAGGCCTTTTGGAAACACACTAGATAGAAGTGCCTTAGAGGGAGGCAGTACTTAGATGCATGGTAGGGCTCCATTCTTCAAGGAGTGTTTCCTTTAAAATTGAACTATGGTTTCCCATTTGGAGCTTAAACCCTCTTTGGACCTTTTGTAGGAGATAGAAGATAAGAATATCTAGGTCAGATAGTACATGATTATGTTTTGGGGGCCCATAAACTTTTTCCTTGTAAGACTAACTAGACGATCTTGGTTCACACAACTCTGTTTAGCTCAAGTCCAAATCAGAAAGCTCAATGTCTCTAACTCTTGTCTCTCTCTCTCTTTCCATCTTCTTTGTCAGGCCACCGGGCTACCCCAATATGAATCAAGGGGGTATAATGGGAACTGGACCTCCTTATGGTCAAGGGATTAATAGTATGGCTGGCATGATCAACCCTCAGGGACCCCCATATCCCATGGGTGGAACCATGGCCAACAATTCAGCAGGTAAGTCCTAGTCATTGCTCACCCCAGGGATTTCTTCCAGAGTTCTCTTAATGTCACAAACCTGTTAAACTTGAGATTTTTTTTTCTCTTTTATAGGGATGGCGGCCAGCCCAGAAATGATGGGCCTTGGGGACGTCAAATTAACTCCAGCCACCAAAATGAACAACAAGGCCGATGGGACACCCAAGACAGAATCCAAATCCAAAGTAATGATTTATATCTTGACTTCTCTCAACTTTTCATCCCATTCTTTTCCAGTGATAGGAAGGGAAAAGAAAAGAGGGTGACTAGGCTCTAGCCTTTTGTGACACCAACTAGATCATCTCAGGAAAACTGCTGTTATCATCTTATCATGAAGGGTCTCAGGATAATAGCTCATTGAATTAGGTTTGACTTAGCCTAAGGGGTCCTGATGTAAATAACATAATGTTCTCACAGCTGTTATGGAGGACATGCCAGACCTGCAGTGTAGAATTCTCTGTGAATCTGTGCTCCCTGTCCTTGTGCATCAATAGGTGGTATGTGCCGTGGGCAACTAGTTGCTTTTCTCTTCCTGAACCTTACTCAGAGCAACAGGAATGATTGGTACCCTATGTTCTATAAAGGCAGAGATGAGGCAGGTGGGGTTTGGGTCCTTGGCCTCCCTGTAGGTTGGTCCTCTGAGTGTGCTCTCTGTTGGGCTATGTGGCAATGTGGGGACCTGTTTAGCATTTGAGTCATTTGAAACATTTCTATCCTTTGTTACATCTCATTTTCCCTATCTTATAAAGTAGGGGAAATTAAAAAAATCATAGCTGCCACCTCCTATGGACCTTCATCTCTGGTTCCCAGATCCTTTTAGCTATTCTCCTGTGTTGGACAGGATACCACTCCAAATCCTTTCAAACTGGTGTAAGAACCTTTCTTTCTTGAGAGGAGATAGAGTTTCTTTTCACTTTAGTCCATCTTGTTGTCTTAAGATCATGTTTTGAGTTTCTTGAGTTCTCTGAAACACTTTATAGAAGTGTGTCCAGGCTCCAAAGTAAGTAGTGTGGGTATGGTAATGACAACTGATGTCAGGTGGACAATGATTTGACACTCAGCCTGCTCCTTAAAAACTGAGATAGTGGGCATGGCCTCCTTGTGCCTGCTTCCTTATCTTTTAAGAGGAGAATAATTTATAATTCCTAATATGTACAGGCATCTTAAGATAGCACCCAATGTGTAATATATAGTCAGTATTTCTTCCTTTACAGGAAGAAGGTCTAACTCCCTTTTGGACTTTCAGCCTTACAAAGGCAGGGCTGGTATTTGTAACCATCCCAGAATAAGAAGCTTTATCACTACCCTAGTCAAAGGACTTCTAAGACCGTTAGCACAGGTTTTGAATCTGACCAGTTCCTAAGAATCTTGACCTGCCCCCTTCCAGAAATCCAGTTCTTCAACTACAACCAATGAGAAGATCACCAAGTTGTATGAGCTGGGTGGTGAGCCTGAGAGGAAGATGTGGGTAGACCGTTACCTGGCCTTCACGGAGGAGAAGGCCATGGGCATGACAAATCTGCCTGCCGTGGGTAGAAAACCTCTGGACCTCTATCGCCTCTATGTGTCTGTGAAGGAGATTGGTGGATTGACTCAGGTGAGTACCTGTCACTTGACTTTTCCTGTTGTTTCAACAAGCTTCTCTCAAAGTACTCAGTGGCTTCACCTGGTGTCATGCCTCCCCACAGAGGTATTACTCTCTCCTGCTCTTTGAGTCACATACTGACAGATCTGGGAGCATAGGCTTCCAGAAGATAAGACAAAGGCAGGAGGCTGAGACTTGAGACTTCCCTGGGTAGTATAAAGTATTAGCATTAAGTTTACCATATGTCTAGGGTCCCACTGGGTTGCAAAGATACAAAAAGTTTCTGGGCATTCTGATTTCATGGCAGGCAGTTTAGCATAGTAGACAAGGGCAAGATTTGAAGAGATTGGCCTGGTTTTGAATCCTGTCTTAGCCAATTAGAATATGTGTGACCTTAATCAAAGTGTATAACCATTCTAAGACCTAATTTTTCTTATTTGCAAAGTAGGGACAATATGTACCTGGCTAGACTGTCAAAAGCTAAAAATAATAAACAAAGCTTTCAGCAAGATTTCTGCCACATAAATTGGTCTGCAAGATGGGACAGGGTCAGCCAGAGTAGTTAGTTGCTGATCCTTTCCAGGAAGCTTCCTAATGAAGATGGGATTTTAGGTGCTATATTATAGAAATCATTTATGAAGAGAGAGGTAGGTGGGAGATTGTGTTTAGGTAACCTGCATGGGAGACTGAAGTGAATGGATTTATCTCTGCTGCAAACCTCTGAACTGAATGCCACCCTGAACCTTGCCCCTGCTCTGATACCTTACCTTTGTTTTACATTCAGCTCCTCAGGAGGCAGTGCTGGCTGAAAGCAAGCACACTGTGCTTTGCAAACTTTCTTCCTATGTGTGTTCTGTAGTCATCAGACCAGGAGCCTGCTCTTGGATCTGAGTTTGTGGTTGAGCTCGAGGAGGTGTGGCTTGGAGGGATGTATTCCAAACCTTCTAAATCAGAAAAGGAAAACAGCTGTCACTAGCAGAAAAGAAAGTGATTGGAATGAAGCCAACCAACAGTCAGTTATGAATTCCTTCTCCCTTTAGGCTTTATTTCCCTCCCCCACAAAGGAAAACAAAACAAGACACGTGTGCAGAACCACATAAGTGGCGTGGGAATCAAAGTCACAGAAGGCTTTTGAGGTGACCCTGGGCTTATTCCTGCCATTCTTCCTAGTACTAGTTCTCACAGTCAGTCCTCTCCTGCATGTAGGGAAAGGGAGCATTGGTTTAGCTTTGGCATACTTTTGAGTGGGCTTCTTAACCTGAGGTGAAGTAGGTATACAGGGAATCCCAAACCTAGGCCCGTCTTACTTTGCAAAAGGATGCCAACTTTTTTTAGATGCTGTGATGTAACTGAATTGTAAATATAGGTCCGAGGCAAAAGAGTACTGTTATAAGTTAGTTTGTGAAGGCTCCAAGGAGACAAAAGATGAGCCCTGAGCTTTTCTGAAGGATAAATAGGGTTTAGGTAGAGGGAGGGGGCCACTCCAGTTGACTGGCTCAGATGGCCTCAAGATGGGAACATCTGGAATATACCCTGCCTACACCATCTCCATCCTTCAAGATTCAATTCAGATGTAACCACCTCTAGGAGGTGTTCCTGGTCACATTCCCTCCAGCTAGGTTGTTTCTCTCTGCTTCCTTATCACTCCCTCTGGTATCATTGGTACCAGATAAGTAAAGCTTATCTCTCAAGGGTAAATAAGCATAAGAATACAAGAAGAAGGAGACCTGCCTGGCTAGAGCAGAAAGAGTATCTATAGAGATTGTGGAATGGTCTGGTTCAGTGTATTCTGAATCTGAGGAAAGAAAGCAGAACTGTAGGCTGGCTTCTGGGTAGGTACAAAAGAAGTCAAAGGGCCTGGAACATCTCCTGGGCCATCAGGATAGTGAGTTTTGAGAGAAAGGGGCTTGTTATATGTCACTGAGATATAGGGGAGAAGTGACATGAGAATGTCAGGTTTGCAAGGAGCCCCACATTGAAAAAAATCAGATGGGAAAACCCCCAGTTTGACAAAGTCAAGCAGGGTGGTTAGTGATATTACCATGTCTCCATTTTATAAAATGGTAATTTTTACTGATGCATTTAAAATAGGATTTGGATCTGATGGTGATTTGCACATCATTTTTCAGCACAATACTTGTATAGAGCAAAGACCATACCTTCTGAATTCTGTTTTAACAGTGATGTGAAATTTGTCCTAATTTGAATGAATACTCTCTGATAGTTGTGATGGAGCCTGCTGTGGATAGTCAGCCATGGATTTAGTGTTTGTTGTGGACTGTCCACTCAGTGGGGTTGACTGTTGTGGTTAAGTGAGAATTGTGATTCCATAAGAGTTGAGTACCTGGTAGCCTGATGGAGCCCGAGTCCAGGTGGAAGATGTACCCTGACTCTTCTGTTTGGTTGAAACACAGGTCAATAAGAACAAAAAATGGCGGGAACTTGCAACCAACCTCAATGTTGGCACCTCAAGCAGTGCTGCCAGCTCCTTGAAAAAGCAGTATATCCAGTGTCTCTATGCCTTTGAGTGCAAGATTGAACGGGGAGAAGACCCTCCCCCAGACATCTTTGCAGCTGCTGATTCCAAGAAGTCCCAGCCCAAGATCCAGCCTCCCTCTCCAGGTAGGGGTTGGATGAGCGGCTCCACCAAGGTTCAGCCTACAAGGGTATCATTCAAGGGTCTAGGCTTCTTGTTCAGTGGCTCCTGCTACCATGGATATCTGCTCTGCCCTACCAAAGGGTGTAACAGGTTGGCTGACTAACGATCGGGCAGTGGTGACTCCCTTGGGAGATTGTCTGCAGCAACACTTTAAGTTTTAATTTTCATCGTGCGCTGGCATCTTGCCAAATGTTTGTAAACTAGTGAGTGGGAGGGACACCAGAGGAGTAGGGAAATCTGACAAGTAGCAGTGAGGCAGGGCCATCTGGGAGCTTTGGCCATTGATGTCAGTGCCTTAGAATGCAGCTCAGACTGATTTCCCCTGGGAGCCGAGAGGGTGATGAATGGGAAGGAGTGGGTGGGGAGGGATTGTGAATGGAACTCTCTCCTGGGAATGCCTCTGCCCACCCTCCTTTCTGAGAGGAGGCTGGGGACTGGGCAAGCATGGGGAGGGAAGAAGACCAAGGCTCCTAGAAGGTAGGTATAAACACATGTGCCCTGGTGTTGACCTCTGAGTGTGTAATGAGTGCCTAAGATGACTCATCATCTAGGGAGGCCTAAGCAGTGGGATATTTGGTGCTAGGAATGGTAACTAATGGAAACATTAATGGCTTAGAAGAACATTTGAATCTGAATGGTGACACTGTGCTAGATGCTTGAAAATAGGAGCTCCTAATGTGCACTACAGGTATGGGGCAAGATGGAACCTCCTTACCTGTGCATGATTCCAAGGGCCATGACTGGGAGCTTGAGCAGCAGTGTTACAGGGCTTAATAGGTTAAGACAGGTTCCTTGGGGAAGAAAAATGCAGTAGTCAGGAAAGCTAGCAGAGACTCAAGGAATCACCAGCATGGTGATGGCATTGCCATACCACTCCTTTTCTCCAAGTGTAAAGCAGCAAGGAGAGCCAAGGAGAGGTAGTCCTCAAATTCCCTTCTTTATTACTTGGCTTTGCAGATTCTCTGTGGAGAAGGGTGATTGAGGCTTTAAAGAACCATAGCTTTAGCCTTATAACAATCTTTTCTGATGAAATACCTAGGGCATGTGTTTCTGTGGGAGTTAAACACTTGCCTACTCACCCTGTATCTCTGTCCACAGCGGGATCAGGGTCTATGCAGGGGCCACAGACACCTCAGTCAACTAGCAGTTCCATGGCAGAAGGAGGAGACCTGAAGCCACCAACTCCAGCATCCACACCACACAGTCAGATCCCTCCTTTGCCAGGCATGAGGTAAGGCTACAAGCAGGGGTAGGTGGTTTGGGGTAACCTGGGCAGATGTGCATGAGCTGTACAGCTTGATGTGTGGTCCCTGCTCTGCCTGCCCCACCAGTGACTCCCATGTGCCCCGCATTGTCGGAGGAATTGCTTTATTTGTGGTTAATTGACTTTCCTTGCTCTGGAGCAGGAGCAATTCGGTTGGGATCCAGGATGCTTTTCCTGATGGAAGTGACCCCACATTCCAAAAGCGGAATTCCATGACTCCAAACCCTGGGTACCAGCCCAGTATGAATACCTCTGACATGATGGGGCGCATGTCCTATGAGCCAAATAAGGATCCTTATGGCAGCATGAGGAAAGGTGATCAATTTTTGTTGGCCTTGTACCCTTGAGGGACAGAGCCAGGGAAGTAGGGGGATATCTTCAGAGTGGTTTGGGGTTTTTGGTCAAGCTATCCTCTGAAATCGGGTATTTGCAGACCTAATCCCCTCTTCATCCCTACCTCCTTTCTTGTTTTTCTCTCCCTGCACTCACTTTGTCACCCCTTAACAAGTACATTCTCCTTGCTGTTGGGACCTCTTTAGATCTCTGTTTTGAACCTGTTAGGCAAACAAAAGGAACAAACCTGAGCTCTGAAGAGGGCATGGGTCTTTGGGGCAAGCAAAGTAGACTGCTAGGCTTGCTCATCTACCAATTTACTCACTGCCTGACTTTCTGCACTCAGCTCCAGGGAGTGATCCCTTCATGTCCTCAGGGCAGGGCCCCAACGGCGGGATGGGGGACCCCTACAGCCGAGCTGCTGGCCCTGGGCTGGGAAATGTGGCAATGGGACCACGACAGCACTATCCCTATGGAGGTCCTTACGACAGAGTGAGGTAAGCATGGCCCTCCTCCTGCCGTACCCCAGAACCCCACATCTATAGTGGACTCAGTCTGTTTCTCCAATTTTGTTTAGGACGGAGCCTGGAATAGGACCAGAGGGAAACATGGGCACTGGCGCCCCACAGCCGAATCTCATCCCTTCCAACCCAGACTCGGGGATGTATTCTCCTAGCCGCTACCCTCCACAGCAACAGCAGCAGCAGCAACGGTGAGTGAAGCCTGGCTTCAGTGCCGCTGTGGCTTGGGCTTTGCTGTTTCCCACCCTGATCCTGTTTCTCTCCCTCCTGCAGACATGATTCCTATGGCAATCAGTTCTCCACGCAAGGCACCCCTTCCAGCAGCCCCTTCCCCAGCCAGCAGACCACATTGTATCAGCAACAGCAGCAGGTGAGGAGAGGGTATCAGGGTGAAGTAACAAACAGGTTCCCCTTGAGAGCCAAATAGAAAACTAAGTTGGAAGCTCATGTTAAGATGTGTTAGGGGAGTTCCCTGATGGTGTAGCAGCTTAAGGCTTCGGCACTGGTACTGTCAGCGCTGCGGCCTGGGTTCAATTCCCAACCAGGGAGCTACCCACATACCAAAAAGCAAAAAAAAAAAAAAAGACGTGTTAGTAATCTTCTCCCACCCAAATAGCTAGTTCTGCTGCAGTCCCTTCCCTGTTTAGAGTCCAGTGCAGTCTCTAGTTCTCCAAAAGGGCTAGAAACAGTCCTTATTTTGATTTTTGAACATTTCTGTGTTTTTCTACTTAGCACAAGGGAGAGCCAGCAGAAAATGGAGAATGATTCTTGCTTTCCGAGACAATTTTGAAAGATAATTTGTAACGATGATTCCTTTGTTCCCTTGGAGTCTGTGTCCTTTCGAGAGGAATGGAAGCAGATCCAGCAAGTGTCTGGTGTAGCCATCTTGGCAGCTGTGGGCTTTTTGTCTCTGAGTGCAAAGTATTAACTTCTGTAACTTTGCTTGTCCCTATTTTAGAATTACAAGCGGCCTATGGATGCCACATATGGCCCTCCTGCCAAGCGGCACGATGGGGAGATGTACAGTGTGCCATATAGCACGGGGCAGGGGCAACCTCAGCAGCAGCAATTGCCCCCAGCTCAGCCCCAGCCCACCAGCCAACAGCAAGCTGCCCAGCCTTCCCCTCAGCAAGATGTATACAACCAGTATGGCAACGCCTATCCTGCCACTGCCGCTGCCACTACTGAGCGTCGACCAGCAAGTGGCCCCCAGAACCAGTTTCCATTCCAGTTTGGCCGAGACCGTGTCTCTGCACCCCCTGGCTCCAATGCCCAGCAGAACATGCCACCTCAAATGATGGGTGGCCCCATACAAGCATCACCTGAGGTTGCTCAGCAAGGCACCATGTGGCAGGGACGTAATGACATGACCTACAATTATGCCAACAGGCAGAGCACAGGCTCTGCCCCCCAGGGCCCTGCCTATCATGGTGTGAACCGAACAGATGAAATGCTGCACACGGATCAGAGGGCCAACCATGAAGGCCCGTGGCCTTCCCATGGCACACGCCAGCCCCCATATGGCCCCTCTGCCCCTGTACCTCCCATGACAAGGCCCCCTCCATCCAACTACCAGCCCCCGCCAAGCATGCAGAATCACATTCCTCAGGTATCCAGCCCTGCTCCCTTGCCCCGGCCAATGGAGAACCGCACCTCTCCTAGTAAGTCTCCATTCCTGCACTCTGGGATGAAGATGCAGAAGGCAGGGCCCCCAGTACCTGCCTCGCACATAGCACCTGCCCCTGTGCAGCCCCCCATGATTCGACGAGACATCACCTTCCCACCTGGCTCTGTTGAAGCCACTCAGCCTGTGTTAAAGCAGAGGAGGCGACTCACCATGAAAGACATCGGTAAGGAGACTTACCTGACTGGGTTGTGTTATCTGCCCATTGTTTCTATCTTGTCCATTATTCTGTCTCCATCCTGATACTCTGGATGAGGTAATTTGGTCCAGTGTTGACCGAAATAAAATAGAGCCAAAGAAATCACCTGATTTCAGGCTTTTACTTAAAGGACTTGCCATGCAGTGATATCCTAAGAGAACCAAGAAGCCAAGAGGAGCAGATGTGTGTCTTCTCCCAGATAGGAGTTGCCTCCCACTGTGTGTTACCTTCATAGTACCCTGACTGATAGGCTAGCCCTGGGGGGACCTCCAGCCAACTTGGGCTTGGTGGATGGATGACATGGAGGTTTTGGTTTCAGGAACTCCAGAGGCATGGCGGGTAATGATGTCCCTCAAGTCTGGGCTACTGGCAGAGAGTACGTGGGCATTAGACACCATTAACATCCTACTGTATGATGACAACAGTATCATGACCTTCAACCTCAGTCAGGTGAGTACAGATGCCTGGGGAAGATCGGGAGGGCCTGGCATCTTCTTGAAGTAGACAGTGCTAGGTGACAAAGGGAATTAAGCCATCCTCAGCTCTTGCTTGTTCTCTGGTATCTTGTCACGCCAATATTTTGATTCCATGCCAGTATTTTGCCACTGGCTATGGGGCTAGAATACTGAGAACAGTAATTTTATGTAAGGTACCAGGATTGACTCCAAAATGTATTTGAAAGAAACTTTTTGGTATTGTTAAGAAGTGCAGATTCCATTGATATTAGTGAGGACTTGTGTTTTTTAGACTACCAAGAACAAGTCTTTATCAGGGTTCCCTGGTGGTGTAGTGGCTAGGCTTCGGCACTCTCAACTGGGTGCAATTCCCATCCAGGGAACTAACCCCACCCCCACCCCCCCACCCCCCCCAAAAAAAAGAACAAGTCTTTATCAAGGAGCAGAGTTGATTCTTTATTGTTCTCTTTCTTATTTCATCCACTCTGAGTAGAAGAGATTTTTATTCATCCCATTTTCCTAAGGTATAGATGGGAAGTGTAAAGAAGTGTGCTTGTGTTGGGGGGAGGGGTGTTTTAATGATGTTCTTGCAGAGGTGATTCTGCAAACCCTCTCTGCAGGACATGCACCTTGGGTTTTCCCAGTGGCTGGGAAGAGTTTCTACTGCACTATTCTATTATTTGTTTTAATCATCCTTAGTACCTACCAACCAACCCATCTGTCAAGGAGCGGGGGTGGGGGTGGGGGGCATGGTTAATAATTTACCATTTTTTGTGCCTTCACTTTGTGCCAGATTCCTTATATTTTCTTTCGTGTCATACTCAGCAAAAGCCCTCTGAAGCAGATGTGGCCACTTAGAGATGAGTAAATAGGCTCAGGGTCTTAGTTTTCCCTAGGTTCATGTAGCTATCAGAAGAATCTTTCTGATTGCAAAGCCTGACTTTGTGTCTATTGCATGATATTGGCTCCCATGAGAAAGTAAAGGAACCAACACTGATGGAGCATTTTCCATATTCCAAGCATTTGATGTGTTTCATTTAGATCTCAGAACAACTCTTTAAAGTTTAGGAAGGAGTTCCCTGATGGTGTAGTGGCTTAAGGCTTTGGCGCTGGTGCTGTCAGCGCTGCAGCCTGGGTTCAATTCCCAGTCAGGGAACTGCCCACATACCAAAAAGCAAAAAAATAAATAAATAAATAAAGTTTAGGAATTTCCATCATTTTCATAGGGAGTTAAATAAATCACATAGCTAGTTCCTGGAAAGGCCAGAATTCAAACCTAGATCTTTCTACTTCTTTTAAAGCCCTTATTTTTCCCATTCTGCTTTACTCTTCAACCAAAGATTAATTTGACAGGAGATGAGTATTTTCTCTGGAGGTAAACGGCCATACAGGATACAGGGTGCAGTTTCATTCTCCAAGCACCAACCTCCTAGAATGTTGGAGAGCTTGAAGAAGAGAGCATAGGAACATCATACTGCATTCCCTCTTTCAGCTTGTGTTGGAAGGGGTCATCCCACCATGCCTTCTAGCTTTGGGTTCCACTTGGCAATGGGGTATCGTGTTCTAAGAGGCACAATGACCAATGGGTAGGGAACTGGGACTGGTGAAAAAAAAGCAGAAGTTGATCAGGAAAGAGGAGGTGAGAAATGGTGGCAATGGTGGTGAAGTACTGCGCCGTTGGTCAGCATTTCCATCCTGTGAAAGCTCATGTGAAGGTAGGTAGGGGCAGAAGGAAGAACTTTATGCTGGTCATAGGAGAGATTAAATGACTTACTCTGCGGAGAACCTTTGGGAAAGGAACAACTCTGCTTTTCCCAGCTACTACAGATGTCAGACCTAGAAGAAAATGGGGGAGGTCAGGTAGAAGACCCTTGGAGGTCTCTCAAGTCAGAGATTTTCATCTTAGCCCACTTTTCTCACTTAATTTCTTTTCTTTTCTTTCTCTTTTAGCTCCCAGGGTTGCTAGAACTCCTTGTAGAATATTTCCGACGTTGCCTGATTGAGATCTTTGGCATTTTAAAGGAATATGAGGTGGGTGACCCAGGGCAGAGAACACTATTGGACCCTGGTAGATTCAGCAAGGCATCTAGTCCAGCCCCTGTGGAGGAAGAGGATGAAGAAGACCTTCTAGGTCCTAAAGTAGAAGAGGAAGAAGAAGAGGAAGTAGTGGAAAATGATGAGGAGATCGCCTTTTCAGGCAAGGACAAGGCAGTCTCAGAGAATAGTGAGGAGAAACTTACTAGTAAGTTTGATAAGCTTCCAGTAAAGATTGTACAAAAGAATGACCCATTTGTGGTGGACTGCTCAGATAAGCTTGGGCGCGTGCAGGAGTTTGACAGTGGCCTGCTGCACTGGCGGATTGGAGGGGGGGACACCACTGAGCATATCCAGACCCACTTTGAGAGCAAGACAGAGCTGCTGCCTACCCGGCCTCATGTGCCCTGCCTACCCGTCACCCGGAAACATGTCATGGCAGCAGAGGGTACACCAGGGACAACAGAACAGGAGGGCCCCCCACCTGATGGCCCTCCAGAAAAACGGATCACAGCCACTATGGATGACATGTTGTCCACCCGGTCTAGTACATTGACTGAGGAGGGAGCTAAGAGTGCAGAGGCCACCAAGGAGAGCAGCAAGTTTCCATTTGGCATCAGCCCAGCCCAGAGCCACCGGAATATCAAGATCCTAGAGGATGAGCCACACAGTAAAGACGAGACCCCACTGTGTACCCTTCTGGACTGGCAAGATTCCCTTGCCAAGCGCTGCGTTTGTGTCTCCAATACCATCCGAAGCCTGTCATTTGTGCCAGGCAATGACTTTGAGATGTCCAAACACCCGGGGCTGCTGCTGATCCTGGGAAAGCTGATCCTTCTCCACCACAAGCATCCAGAACGGAAGCAGGCACCACTAACTTATGAGAAGGAGGAGGAGCAGGACCAAGGGGTGAGCTGCAACAAAGTGGAATGGTGGTGGGACTGCTTGGAGATGCTCCGGGAAAATACCTTGGTCACACTTGCCAACATCTCGGGGCAGTTGGACCTCTCCCCATACCCTGAGAGCATTTGCCTGCCTGTCCTGGATGGACTCCTACACTGGGCAGTCTGCCCTTCGGCTGAAGCCCAGGACCCCTTCTCCACCCTGGGCCCCAATGCTGTCCTCTCCCCACAGAGACTGGTCTTGGAAACCCTCAGCAAACTCAGCATCCAGGACAACAATGTGGACCTGATCCTGGCCACACCTCCTTTCAGCCGCCTGGAGAAGTTATATAGCACCATGGTGCGCTTCCTCAGTGACCGAAAGAACCCAGTATGCCGGGAGATGGCCGTGGTACTGCTGGCCAACCTGGCGCAGGGTGACAGCCTGGCAGCCCGTGCCATTGCAGTGCAGAAGGGCAGCATCGGCAACCTCCTGGGCTTCCTAGAGGACAGCCTTGCTGCCACACAGTTCCAGCAGAGTCAGGCTAGCCTGCTCCACATGCAGAACCCACCCTTTGAGCCAACTAGTGTGGACATGATGCGGCGGGCTGCCCGCGCACTGCTGGCCCTGGCCAAGGTGGACGAGAACCACTCAGAGTTCACGCTGTACGAGTCACGGCTGTTGGACATCTCAGTATCACCGTTGATGAACTCATTGGTTTCACAAGTCATTTGTGATGTACTGTTTTTGATTGGCCAGTCATGACAGCCGTGGGACACCTCCCTCCCTGTGTGTGTGTGCGTGTGTGGAGAACTTAGAAACTGACTGTTGCCCTTTATTTATGCAAAACCACCTCAGAATCCAGTTTACCCTGTGCTGTCCAGCTTCTCCCTTGGAAAAAAGTCTCTCGTTTCTTTTTCCTCCCCCCACCTCACCTTTCTACCTTTCTGTTCCTTGTCCTCCCTCACCTTATTCCCCCTCAGGACCCCAACCTATTTCAAAAGACAAAGCTCTGCCTACATAGAAGACTTTTTTATTTTAACCAAAGTTACTGTTGTTTACAGTGAGTTTGGGGAAAAAAATCAAAATAAAAATGGCTTTCCCGATCCTTGCATCAACAGGAGGCCACATTTCATAACTGTTTTTAATGGTTGAAAAAAAAAAAAAGGAAAAAATACAAAAAAAATCTGAAGGACAGAAAAGGTGACTGCTGAACTGTGTGTGGTTTATTGTTGTACATTCACAATCTTGCAGGAGCCGAGAAGTTCGCAGTTGTGGACAGACCCTGTTCACTGGAGAGGCCTGTGCAGTAGAGTGTAGACCCTTTCATGTACTGTACTGTACACCTGATACTGTAAACATACTGTAATAATAATGTCTCACATGGAAACAGAAAAAAAACGCTGGGTCAGCAGCAAGCTGTAGTTTTTAAAAATGTTTTTAGTTAAACGTTGAGGAGAAAAAAAAAGGCTTTTCCCCCAAAGTATCATGTGTGAACCTACAACACCCTGACCTCTTTCTCTCCTCCTTGATTGTATGAATAACCCTGAGATCACCTCTTAGAACTGGTTTTAACCTTTAGCTGCAGCGGCTCTGCTGCCACATGTGTATATATATGACGTTGTACATTGCACATACCCTTGGATCCCCACAGTTTGGTCCCCCTCCCAGTTACCCCTTTATAGTATGACGAGTTAACAAGTTGGTGACCTGCACAAAGCGAGACACAGCTATTTAATCTCTTGCCAGACATCGCCCCTCTTGGCGCGATGCTGTACAGGTCTCTGTAAAAAGTCCTTGCTGTCTCAGCAGCCAATCAACTTATAGTTTATTTTTTTCTGGGTTTTTGTTTTGTTTTGTTTTCTTTCTAATCGAGGTGTGAAAAAGTTCTAGGTTCAGTTGAAGTTCCTGATTAAGAAACACAATTGAGATTTTTTCAGTGATAAAATCTGCATATTTGTATTTCAAACAATGTAGCTAAAACTTGATGTAAATTCCTCCTTTTTTCCTTTTTTGGCTTAATGAATATCATTTATTCAGTATGAAATCTTTATACTATATGTTCCACGTGTTAAGAATAAATGTACATTAAATCTTGGTAAGACGTTTGTGAAGCTTTTTGTTTTCATCCTATTTAAAAGTTTGACCTTTAGCGGATGCACGGAGCTGGTCCTGTTACTGCAGAACTCCCTTGGTGTGCTATTTTCCCTAAATGGTGGCATCCTGGACCCTGTCATTTCTGCACTGTATTTCACTTTACCTTCCACAGTTTAAGAAAGCTAAGTTGATTTTTGCCTGTAAGAGGAAGTTCTAGGCATTAAAAGTATGTTAGCTTCTTGAAATAAAGTGGGTTTAAATAGCCAAAGGAATTGATGATACTCTAAGAAAAAACTTTTGCAATAGTTAGCAAGGGGGTGATCTCTGTTTTTCTTAGAAATTATTAACAATAATACAACCATTTATCAAGAGGAAGCCTCCAACTTAACCATTAATTTTTCTAGAGTGACTTTGTCCCCTCATTCCAGATCAGAGCATTCAGCTCCCTTCTTGACATCTCTGCTTAAAAGATTTAATTTGAACACACCCAAACTATAATACCTTTCCTAGAAACATGCTCCTCCCATAGTTTTCTCAATAAATGGCAACTCCATCTTTTGACCCAAAAATCTTTGGCTTACTTTTATTTTTACATCCAATCTGTTAGCACTCTTCAAAAAATAATCCTCAGTCCAGCTACTACCGCTGTAGTTCAAGAAATTATACCTTCCTTGCAATATCCTACAAACCAGCCTCCCTGCTTTTGCTTGGCCTGATGGAACCTATTCTCAACATAACAACCAGAATATTCCCTTTAAAACTTAAAGTCAGATCAAAATCCTTCAGTTCTCCTCACTCTTGGTGAAAGTCCAGATCTTTATAATGACCTACAAGGCCCTCAGTTATCCAGCTTGCTGGTACCTCTCTGGTTCCCTCTTCTCTTCCCCATTGCTTGCTCCACTATACAGGGCTATTTCCACCTTGAGGTCTTTGCTCTGTCCAGAATACTCTCACCAGGTATCTTCATGGTTTAAGTCCTCATCTTCAAGTCTTTCCTCAAATATTTTATCAGTGAATCATTCCCTGGCCACCTTATTGAAAACAGCAATCTGTTTCCCTGCCTTATTTCCCTTCTCTGCCTTGTTTTTCTTTGTAGTACTTAACTACCATCTGGCCTATTGTATATTGTACGTACTTGTTATCTTCCACTGAACTGTAAACTCTCTTGAGGGCAAGGCTATCCATTCACTGCTATATCCCTGTCCTATAGCACAGCCTGGCACACAGTGTTGAATTGAATGCAGATGTTGGCCAAATGCAATTTATATAAGGCTAATGTTGAAATACATAAGGGCTGTCCAGAAAGTATCCAGCCATGTATAGGAAAAATAGAGGTATTTATGGTTGGATTTTTTTCCAGACGCTCTCATACAGCTTCTGTTCATCCCCTTAGGAAAACAATGGGCAAATCAGAAACAGTAACAGAAATGCTGTTACTGTGGACATTTAGAAGTGAAACTTGAAACAATAGCTTTCTGAGTAGCTACTTGTATACCAGACATAGTACATCAAATGATCCTACAACAGTCCCATGCCTATGAGATCAGTATTCTTGCTTTCCTCTTTTACAGTCGAAAGTGGCTTGAATGGGCTCACACACCAAGCGAGGTCCCCCTGACTCCAAGGGCTAAGCTCTTCCTAATAATACCACACTACCTCCTTCCTGGGTGAGGGGACAACCAGAAGTAATGATCTAGCAATGGAGCTCAGCAGGCAAGATTTATTTTTGTTGTATTTAGCATGAGATAAAATTGTCCCAAGAATTTTAATCAAGTGTTCATCAAATGAGGTGTGGTAATATTTGGGTCAGGACAGGAATAAATAATTACTATTTCTCTACTGAGAGAGGGGGAAATAGAGACAACTGACTAAACTTCATCAACCACAATGCCTTCATAGGACAGTTCTGGAAAAAAACTAAATGGGAAGCTTTTTATATCTATATCTATCTATCTATCTATCTATCTATATATATATATATATTTTTTTTTTTTTTTTTTTTTTTTTTTTTGTAGTATGTGGGTGGTTCCCTGGCTGAGAACTGAACCCAGGCCACAGCATTGACAGCGCCAGCGCCGAAGCCTTAAGCCACTACACCACCAGGGAACTCTTACATCTGTATTTTTTTCTTTTTTTAAGATTTTATTTATTTATTTATTTATCTTTTATGTGGGTAGTTTCCAGGCTGGGAAACGAACCCAGGCCGCAGCGTTGACAGCACCGAAGCCTTAGCCACTACACCACCAGGGAACTCCCTATATTTGTATTTTGATGAGCAATATTGCTAATGGCTATTTTTATTCTGGATCTCTTGAACCTCCCTTTCAAGTGTAGACGTGCATTTCTGGGCTGTGTGTGGAGCATTACCTAGGAGTTTGGTTTCCTGGGTTCCTTTCATCTGCTCTCCTACAATGCAGGGGAAGCCTAGCCTATCTGATTGGAGTTACACTGGAGAGAACTGCTAGCCACTGAGCTGTGAGTAATTTGCTTTTGAGAAGTAAATAGAACCTTGCCAGTAGAGAACCCAGGGGTGTGGCCAGTAGTTCTTTTCCCAGGCTCCTCCCTCCCCACCCCCCCAAAGTGACCTTAACCTTCTTTCATAGCTGAAAAGCAGCCAAGTCTGGCCTAAACAATACTCTCAGCCTCATTGGCTCTTTTGCCTTGCAGCTACTGCCACCCCCAAGTGGCTAAGGTCCTTCCCACTAGGCCTCTAAATGGGGTCAAGGTTTTCTAACTACTGAAAGGCAAACACCAAAGAAAGGGTGAAAAATATCTAGTGTCCATGGCCCTCAAAGGATCAGTGTTTGGGTTCTGCAATTTAGGAGATAGAGCAGGGTCTTTGTCTTGGGGTGGATGGACATCTTCATGTGATTTGGCAGAGGCCCAGAACATATGCTTTTGGTAAATGACAAAGACCTGATTGGTGCCACCTGAGGTTTCAGGATGGGTGTAAAATATCACCCAGCATCCTTGGAAACTGCCATTGAATGCCTTTTATCCACAGCGAAAAGAAGTAGCATAAAGTTCTGTAAGACACAGCTGCCTGTCATCACAGGCATTACAGCGAGGGGAGTGTTCCAGAGAACACCAAACTTCCTTCTCCCCAGTAGGAAAATCACTTGTTCCCCTTTTCATTCAGGAGTTATAACAGCCTACCTTTACTGAGCATTTTATAACAAGTACTATAAAATTCATAAGGTAGACATTATGTCCTGAGGACAAGGCCTGTGTCTTGCTCAGTGTTATATCTTCATTCCGTCACATAGTAGGCACTCCCGTTTTGCTGAGTAAAACAAACAGGTAAGACAGGAATTTACTGGAGGAAAGAATAGGTAGGAGTCAGTGTGCCCTACATAATATTCTTTGCATAGCCTGTAAAGACTTAGTTGTGTGAAAAAAAAGGAAGAGAAAAATTAAATGAGTGTGGAGTAGTAGAAAAAAACAACCTGGGAGGCTGGAGACCTGCATTCAAGTCCCACCTCTTCCACTCGCTGTGTAACTTCAGGCCAGTCATTTCTCCTAAGTCTTAATTCCCTTATCCATAAATTATAGGTATCAGATTAAAGAAATTGATTTATTCACCAGATCTTTATTGAGTACATACAATGTATAAAAGCACTGTTCTAAATGCTGTTAATACCTTGAACAAGGCCCCTACTTTCCTGGTGATTACATTACATAAGAGGAAACCAGACAATGAAACAAGTAAAATTCATGGACAGGACAACCAGGTGGTGACAAGTGAAGAAAACAGAACAGCGTGATAGGATAGTACAGAGTGGTGGTTGTGGCTAGGTAGTCAGGGAAAGCCTCTCTGAGGAAGTGACATTCAGCTGAGATCTAAATGCAGTGGGCTGACCAAAGGGTGGTCTGGCACTGATGTGTTTCAAACAGAGAAAACAGCAAGAGAAGAGCCAAGCAAGTTCAAGAAACAGAAATGTAACTCTTACATTCTAGGATTCTAGAAATAGTGATGAATTGCTTGCATTGTTTAGGTCAGGGATTTGTATTATGAAAGTGTTTTTCTGGGGGGGTGGAGGTAGGGTGGGGGATATTTGTTTCTTAAGAGAACTTGATGTGTGGTGTAGTCTTTCTGGAGCCCAAGGATACGTCTCTGTCTCCCTGGCTCTCTCACAGTCCTGGTCGCTGAGCTAGCTCTCTGCAGATGCAGGCTCCATTTTAGCTGCTGACTCTAAAAGCAGAATGGAGAGAGCTGCCTCCTCCACTACTTACAGCCTTGAAGGCCCAGAACTCCCTCCCATCCCACCTAGTCTTCTTCCATTCTGACAAAGCAGGGCTTTGAGAGCACAAGATTCCGCTTTCTTGTTTTCTTGTCGGAGCAGGAGCCAGAAAAATGAAACAGGAAACAGAGCGGAAGAGGAGGGGGGTGGGTAACAGAGAAGGAAAGGAAGAAGAAATTGCAGGAAAATGGAGCTGAAGATCTGGACAAAGTTCTTGGTGACAGTTGAGCTTTTAGAAAACATTCTGATTTGTCACAAGAGACCCCTGTCCTTTTTACAAATACAGTTTTTGAGGGAATTTGATGTAGGCAGGGAGAGAAACTTAAGAATGCATGTCTTTTTCCCCTGTGAATTCACAAAGCAAGGACAGTGCTCAGTTTTGTCTTTGCAAGCAGAGTGCTGCTTGGAGCCTCATGTACTTCTAGAGACTCAAGCCACAACCTTAGGTCCCAATCACGAATGTGCACCCTAGCTTTGCTGATTCACTCACAGGCTTCTGGAGCCCAGAACAAGTGTGTCACTGAAAATCCTGGGGGAAGAATCTTCCAAACTCCATTTTTCCCCTTCTCCTCCAATGCCTGACTAAAATGTGATTTATGCTCTATCCACTTTACACACAACAAATACCTAAGGGCAGTTTAGAGCTCAAGGACTGAAATGAGTTATAAAGAATCAAAAGATACAGTCCCAGGCCCCCACAGAACTGACAGGGGCTAGATCTTTCGCCTGAGAGATAGCAACCATCTCTTTTGTTCCCACCCACGAGTAGCTGTTGAGGAAGATAAACCCCTCCCTGAGCCAGGGCTGCGGCCAGAGGCTAACCCAGACCCTGACATCGTTTGGAGGGCAGATAACTGAAACCACAGAAGGCTTTGGAATCCTGAGAAACAAGAAATCCACCAACGGAGAAGGATTTATTATCTATTTCCTTTAAGGAGGGTGTAAAGTTGTTTTAACAGTTTCCGTTACAGGGGTACCAACTGGCCACTCCTCCCCAACAGACGGTTTTGTTGAGTTAGCTGCTTTTTCTTCTTTTTTGGCCTCACTTTCTAGAGAGAAACTGCTTGAATGAGGAAGGAGAAAGGAGTCCTGGGGGGTGTTCTCTGCAGTTTCCTTCACCAACTCATTAGCCACCTGAGGTGGGGCTGAGGATTGAAGTAGGACAGAAGGTCCCTGGTAGCTGGAGGAGGGGAAAGTCAGAGGGATCCCCCACTTTCTTCACACCCAGGACGCAGGGTGCCTCTGCCGGCCACGGAAACCCCAAGGCGGCTTTTCTTTCTATCCAGAGAACATCTATTGTGTGCCAGGCCCTGTGCTGAGCTGTTATTGCCTGACGGCGGGGAAACTGCTGCTCTGGCTTTGTGAAGAGGCCGCGGGGCAGTCCCCCGACTCCGATAGCTCCGGCACACATGGGCAACTCAGTGGGTGTTTACAGGATGGAACTGGGGCAAGAACAGCGACTCTGAGGCAGCAGCCCTGGGGGACTAACTCTAGGTACGAGAGGGAGGCTGAGGAGTGTGCAGTACGAGAGGGTGCTCTTCAGGTGTCACCAAGGCAAGAAGGTGCCAAGGCGGTGGGGCGCGAAGTGTCCTAAAGCTTCACCGTCCGCGACCAATTCGCCCGGAGTCAACATGGCCGCCGCGGAGGGGGCGGGGCAGTTCCGAGTCCAGGCAGGGGAGGGGCAGGGCCGCCGTCGGCGGAGCCAGCGCGCAGGCGCGGGTCTCTCGGGGTCCCGGATGGAAGAGCTGAGGTTCGACCCGGCTTGGGAGGTCGAGACAGGCAGGCGCTGAGGAGCGGCGCCAGCGTGGGGGCCCTGGAGTTCTTGGGGGAGGGAAGTTGTTGAACCGAGGCTGAGGGACGTGAGGCAGAGGCTGCCGAAAAGCGGGGAGTCCCGCCCCTTCGCCATTGCTGCCTCCGGGTACCGCCTCTTCCTTTACAGCCTCGCGTCCTCCCCTGCCTTCCGGCCCTACATCAGGACCGAGGCTGGAATCGCTGGCCCTCTCGGGAATAGTCACTGGGTCGTAGCCCTTTTGGGGAGAGGAGATGTCCCATCCCCGCTTGGAACTGTCGGAAAGAAGCGGCCTAGGACGGGCTTTAGACTCAGTTGGGCTGACAGAAGGTGGCTCCTGGCTCGCGACGGCCATCGAGGCCTGTGGTCCTGAGGACCCGTAGTCAGAGTGGTTTTCCCACCCCATAGAGCATGTTAGTCTTACCCAGAGGGTCCAGGGCTCCAATTCAGCCGGCTTCCCTGTATTTTTAGATAGGGCTCTCCCTTCCCTAAGCATACCCAGCAAGAGCATGGTCCGTCCTTGGCCAAGTGTGCTAGGAGTTGGGAGACCTGCATTGTAGTCCTGGCTCAGAAAGAGCACATCCCCTTGGCCATCGTGAGGCTTGGTGGGAAGACCATGAGAATTCAGAATTTAAAAAAAAAAAATCATTAAATACAGCCTTGGGTGTGTCACTTGACCCCAAAGAGCCGGTTTCCACATCCATAAAATGGCGATGGTAATTACTACAGGCCTCGCAGGGTCTAGTGAGATCTCTAATGTAAAAGCTTTGGAAATTCTTATTACTCACCTCTCTGAGGCGTAGTTATCTCACGAGCAAATAAAGTAAAACGAGTTGCTCTTTAAGTGTCCTGCCAGTTCAGAGTGACTCTAATTTGGCAAAGGGGCTGTTGGGAAGTGAGCCTGGCAGTAAGCTGAAAGGGAGAACTCACTGGCTTTATTTTGTTTTTACTTAGTTTCTAAGTGTAGGTTACAAGTTTCCTGTGGTCGCTGGGGCTAGAGTTTGACTCTGGAGAAAGGAAAGGAAGAATGGCAGCCTGGTGAAGAGGCAGAGGTGGGTTAAGTGCTTTTCTGTTCACAACTTCTCTTCCGCATGTGGGTGGGAAGTGAAGGGAAAAAGTGAATTCACCCTAGCATAGAGATCCACCGGCCGTGTGAGGTCGGCTGTGCCTGTTTCTGCGATTCTTCTCGGTTCGAGGCAGATGTTGGGAATGTTGGGTTAGATTCACAAACCACCTCCGCGCTCTGGGGTTTTCTGAAGCTTGCCTTTGAACTGCATTTTGATGAGCCAACCGGTGTGGCGTTGGTAGCCCCTCCCTTCCTCCAGGCATCATGATGATGGACTAAGTAGCAGGCGCCCCCTTGTGCTGAGGATAAGTACTGTTGCTATTTTCCAATCTTGCTTCCTTTCTGGAGAAATTTTATTTTCCTATGGCTTCTGTGACTTTGTAATTCTTGCTCTTAACGTGAGTATGGTGGGAGGAATACTTGGAGAAGTGATTTTATATCCAGAGCCAATGAACTGGTGATGCCATATCTTGTTCTTGCCACTTCCACTTTATCAGAACACAGGTTTAAAATGCCTGTTTGGGGGATTCCCTGGTGGTGTAGTGGCTAGGCTTCGGCGTTCTCAACGCCGCGGCCTGGGCTTGATTCCCAGCCAGGGAACCACATAAATAAATAAATAAATAATAAAATGCCTGTTTGAATGCTAGGCCCTGAGGATATAGTGAGCAAGCTACACAAAGCACCCTCCCTTGCAAGCAACTTAATGAAGCAGTAACAGTAAAGACCACGTGGCAGAATGCAATGAGAGCACATCACATAGTCTAATGAGGGTCCGAGGAAAATTCCAGAAACAAGTGATACCTAAAGGTTTGGTAGGTGTTAGCCAGATAAGAGAAGAAAGAAAAGTCCTCTAGCTCTCCCTGTTAATTTCTCAGTTTAAGTATTTTTTCCTTTCAAGGTAGTTCTTCACCCCAAATTGGTGAGCTGCCTCTGATACTCTTGCCCGCTCTTCTGATTTCCCAGACTGGTCCTGTAGGAGCATTGCTACTTCTTTTAACCCAAGGGATTGTTAAAAAGAAATGCCTGAAAGTGCATTCCTTGCTTCAGAATGACTTTGCAATTGTTTATACATTGTGGCCATTCCAACAAAGAGATGAAAAATAAGTTTTCTCCATCCCTTGTAGTTGACTCTGTCTTGCCCCTAAGTTTGTTTTAGCAATGTGAGCTGGCTGAGGTCCTGCCAAGTAGTGGTTTTCTTTTCCTTCTCCACTTAATTTAATAGACCAGCTGAACACACATCAGAGAGCTAAGCTGGAGTGTATAGTCATTTTGGTATTCTAGTTCAGTTCTGTGCCTCATTTTTGGGACTTTGGTTTTGGGACCTAGTTTATTCTGGGTAGGAGGAAAGTGTCACACACCAAATAATAGCAACCACAGTATAGATGTGGTAGTACCTCTTAACACTTTTATCCATTCACCATCATCACAATTTTGTGAGACAGGCAAAATAATATCCCATTTTATACATGAAGAACCAAGAACCGAGGCTAAGAGGGACAAAATGAGAACTTGTGAGTAATATAGCTAGGACTTGAACCCAGGTCTTTAGTTCTTCCATAGGGGCACTCAACAGGCTTTTAAAAGATTTTGTGAATTTAGCTTCCCAGTTTCATACCTATCTATGTGGAATTTTCCCAGTAAGAGTACAGTGCTTCAGAGCGATGACACCAAGTGACATCTATCTTTAAGATATTTTTCCCTAATCTGGGCAGTTAGGTGGTTAAGTTTGTAATCTAAAGGGAGAGTCTCCTGTGAAGAATGCTTTCAAGAATTTACTTTCAGCCCATGTGCAACATTTCCTCTTTGGGTTTTGGAATTTAGAAGTCTGAGGGAGCTCAGTCCTGGCAGCAACATCCCTGCGTTCCTGATGGTGAGAGGATGTGGCTCCTGGACCCATCCCGGAAAGAGGTGCTGAAGTTTGCGGTCAGCTGCCGTGTCCTGACTCTGGTGCTGCAGGTCAGTCTCTGATCTTTTGTCCTAAACATGCTGTTGCCACATGACAGGCTAGGCAATGAGAATAGTCCCCATCTTCTTTCCATCAACCAGGAGTGTCCCTCCATGTGGTTAGAACCATAGACTTTAGACTTCATAGCTGCAAAGTTGGCAGAATTCTTAGAAATGGTCTGTTAATTCCGTGTTTTACACATGAAGCAGCAGAGGCCTGAAAAGGTTAAATGCTTCCTTAAAGTCACATAGCAAGTTAGAGAAGGGCCAGAATCTGACTCCAGGTTTTCTGATTCTGAGCTAGTGGTCTTTCCAACAGACCATAATGTTCTGTAATCAGAGATGCCTTTAGGGTGCCCTGTGTTTCCTTACCAGGAGACTGAGCACTGTCAATCAGTTAAGTGGGAGAGAGGTGGCACTGTCCTGAGACCACCTGTGTATATTTGTTTAGTCAGCACTGTCACCTACTCTTCCCCAGGTATCTCCCCTTGCTGCCTCACTCACATGGCACTCAAAATGCATTTGCACTTTGCAACTCCCTTCCCCCTCCAAAACTGCCCTCACACATATTTTAATCAAGCTTAGTATACGAGGGCTGTGTGGAAAAAATCCAGTCATAAATTCCTCTATTTTTTGTATTACATGGCTGGATACTTTCCAGACAGCCCTCATATATGTGAATTATATGTGGTTCATAGCACAGTGCCTGGTGCTTAATAGGGCTTCAGTATGTTATTGTTGAATGTAGTCAACACCCTAGGTCTGTTATATTAGCATAATTATGTGTGCCTTTTATTGCAAGCTCTATTCTTTCTGAGGCCCATAGCTGGTTCCTTGTGGAACCCTTTCCTCTCTCCTTCCCACGATGGGAGACATAACAGGCTCTGGTGTGTCCCAGGGTTAGTTAAAAGTATCTTCAGCTTGGAGACTAGGGCTGTTACCTGTGACTGTCACTCTTGTCCCATTTGTTTTCACTGTTTGAAGTGGCCTGACACAAAAGAGAGAGAGAGAGAGCACCTTAAAAATGGGATTATACTACTAGTGGCAGGCTGGGGAAACTAACTGGATGATAGCTCTGAACCAGCATTAGCGGAGTGGTTGGCAGAACCAGTGGAGCAATACTGCAAATCAGCATCTGAGATGGGGAACTGGGACAGCTGAGTTCTAATTGAGATGGTAATTTGGAAATGAGGATGTTTCCTTTAGATTGTTCACTCAACCACTAAAATTTTATGAAGTACCTTCTCTGTTCCAAGACCTATGCTAGGTCCTGAGTATAAAATGTCATGGTCTCTTCTCTTAAATAGCTGACAATCTAATGGGACAAAAAGACATTTAACAGTAATACTGTTTCCTTATCTGCCTCCCCTTCCATCTTTAAAGCTCATGCCATCAGAATATATTGCCCATTACCCTTCATTGTTGTCATCTCTGTTAATGACAGTTCATTCCTTGACAATTTTAGCTCCTGATTCACTGTTAACTCTTCCCAGCACAGTTGTTGATTTCTTGATGGTTTGAATATTAATAAAGCCGATACTCCTGACCACTCTCTCTTACCTTTCCAGCTCACTCCCTCTAGTACCCTAGTTTTACCCATTCTTCCAACCCCTCAGGATATAATCCATTGATTCTACTTCTCTGTCACTGTCGTTCCTGTATCTCATGGCTTCAGCTTTGCTCCTTATCCAGTTTAGAGTCCATGGTCCATCATGTGTACCTGCACAAGTTGTTTGCTCCCTTCTCCCTGTGTCTTATTCACGAGACAAAAACCCAGTCTTGGTTAAATCCACTACTCTGCCTATCCCATGCCTGTATCTGTACAGAGAAGACAACTCTATTAACTAGTTTCTTTTTATTCAAGATCATTACCCCAAGCGAGTCTTTAGTGCTACTGGGCAATCTTAGTGTATTTCCCTAGTCTATTCACCCCCTGCCATCCTTCAATTTTTTTTGCACATCAGAATCACCTGAGGGAACTTAAAAATATATATCAGTGCTCAAGTTGTACCCTATACCAGTTAAATCATTAACACTAGGGGAGGAACCCCAAGCATCAGTATTTTTAAACTCCCTGAGTGATTCAAGTATGCAGCCTGTTTTGAGAACTGGGGTCATAGATGACTTATTTTACATGTCTTTCTCTCTATTCAAGTCTCCAACACCTTTTCCCCAAATTGCTTTCCTGAGTGAAAACTCAGAAAAATAGAAGCAATCAGAAGCGACCTTCTTTATGTTGCCACCACGTCCATCAGCATACCTACTCTTCAATTCTGTGCCCTCACTACAGAAGGTTGGGTGAACTGTCTGCCCTCCTCTCTAAGGCTAGCTCCTTTACTGTGTAGCAGATTCCATCCTCTGTTGCCTGCTTCAGCAATTCCCCCTCTCTCCTGCATATTCAATGTTTTCCTTTCTGCTTGATTATTCCTATTGGCAAAAATACTTAGCTCCCACCTTAAAAAAAAAAAAGAAAAAAGATTTGACTCCACATTGTCATTCACCTACTACCCCATTTCTCTGCTCCCCTTTAGAGCCAACCTCCTCTAAATAATTGTCTCTATATACTGCCTCCTTTCTCTAT
Source organism: Lyroderma lyra (assembly GCA_004026885.1). Classification (NCBI taxonomy): domain Eukaryota; kingdom Metazoa; phylum Chordata; class Mammalia; order Chiroptera; family Megadermatidae; genus Lyroderma; species Lyroderma lyra. The sequence goes on along the minus strand of PVJL010002128.1, from coordinate 87,619 downwards.
TGAACCCAGTCTAAGCAATCTTTTCTCTCTTTCTCTTCCACTCCACTGAAATAGCTCTTGTCGAAATCACCAGTGACTTTGCTAAATCTAGTGGTGAATTTTCAGTCTCCATCTCACTTGACCTATCAGCAGCATTTAACAGAGCTGACCACTCCTTTGCTTCACTAGTTGTAAGACATCATGTTCTCCTGGTTTCCCTCCTAGCTCACTGACCATTCCTTCTTTATCTTCACTGCTGGATCCTCATCCTCTTTTGAGTCTAATGTTGGCGCATCCAGGGCCCAGACCTTAGATCTCTTCTTTTCTCTATTTGTACTTCCTCCCTATTACTCTCATTGTATCATGCCTTTAAGTACCACTCATGTAGTTATAACTCCCAAATTTATATCTTCAGCCCTGATTGCTCTCCTGATCCTCAGACTCATTATCTCACTGCCTTGTTGACCTTGGCACTGAAATATCCAACTCAAACTTAACTAATCCAAAACAGATTCCCCCCAACAAGTCTGTTCTTCCTCATTTTAATAAATAGTAATTATTTTCTTCTAGTTGCTCAACCAAAATCTTGGTTCTCCTTCATTTTGTAGGCTCTCTTCAATGCCATCATCCCAGATCACCATGCAGAAGCCTTCTCTCCTCCTCGCCTCGCCCCCTTGGGCTATGTGGACCAACTTGTAGAAGGTCTTCTGGGTGGCTTGTCTCACTGGGATGCTGAACACTTCCTGTTCATTGCCGAGCATGGCTACCTGTATGAGCACAACTTTGCCTTCTTTCCTGGTTTCCCCCTGGTCCTGTTGGTGGGGGCTGAACTGCTGAGACCTCTGTGGGGGTTACTGAGCCTACGGAGTTGCCTGTTAATCTCAGTAGCATTGCTCAATTCTGTGTTCTCTGTCTTGGCTGCAGTTGCACTTCATGACCTGGGCTGTCTGGTTTTACACTGTCCCCGCCAGGCCTTTTACGGAGCGTTGCTCTTCTGCCTCAGCCCCGCCAATGTCTTCCTGGCTGCTGGTTACTCAGAAGCTTTGTTTGCCCTTCTGACATTCAGTGCCATGGGGCAGCTAGAAAGGGGCCGAAGCTGGACTAGTGGATTTCTCTTTGCTCTTGCCACTGGTGTACGCTCCAATGGACTGGTCAACATTGGCTTCCTTGTGTATTCTCAGTGCCAAGGCCTTTTCTCTTCTCTCATGGTGCTGAATCCTCTGAGACAGCTCTTGAAGCTGATGGGCTCTGTGTTCCTGTCCGTGCTTGCACTTGGCCTTCCCTTTGCCCTCTTTCAGTATTATGCCTATAAACAGTTCTGCCTACCAGGCTCTGGCCACCCCATTCCTAAGCCCTTGCTGCAGTTAGCTGTGGACAAGGGCTACCGTATTGCAGAGGAAAATAAGCCACCTTGGTGCTCCTGGGAACTTCCCCTAATATATAGCTATATCCAGGATATTTACTGGAATGTTGGCTTTTTGAGATACTACGAGCTCAAGCAGGTGCCCAATTTTCTGCTGGCTACACCAGTGGCTATACTGGTTGTGTGGGCAACTTGGACATATGTGACCACCCACCCTTGGCTCTGCCTTACACTTGGGATGCGAAGGAGCAAGAACAGTGAGGCCCTAGAGAAGCCTGCTGCTGGATTCCTCAGTCCTCAGGTATTTGTGTACCTGGTCCACGCTTTGGCACTGCTGCTATTTGGTGGTCTGTGCATGCACGTTCAGGTGAGGTGGATTTCTGGCTGGGAAAAGGGTGTGAATACAGGCAAAACCCCTGCACCAGGAATAAAGACAACTAACTTCTCCCATTTGAGTGACCTGTACCTAATTTATTCATTCAGCAACTACCTTGGGGCTTTCTTTGTGCCAGAGCCTGAGTTAGACCACTGAGGATAGAATATATGAGTAGGATAAGATTGCTGTCCTAGTGGGTCTCATGGTAGAAATGGGGAGACAGACATTTAACAGACTAAGTTATAATACAGTGGGATGGAAGAGGGGTTGTTATTTAGAGAATAATGTATTGTGGAAATAGAAGAAAAAGTAGCTAACTGACTGAAGGAGTTGAGGAAGGTGTCATATTTAGGCCGGGTCCAGAAGAGTAAGAAGGAATTCCTTTAGGAAGCAGAGGAAAGACATTCTGGGCAAATGGAAAGGCATGTGCAAGGACATGACAGTTGAGAAAGGACCTGATTTGACTAAGATATAGGAATAAGATACAGGGGATATTTCTGGGACCTTCCCCTTTTAACTCAGTTATACTCAGAATGTCAGCTTGAATGCTAACTTTCTGAGGTACTCTGAGCTCTGGTGGGTGCTCAGTTTTCAGAAGTGATCTCTTGTGCAGTGTTCAGGGTGGTGGTGGTGGGGATAGAGAGGGTTGGGAAGGGTTTATCATACATTTGATTTTTTTAGCTCCTGGTCCTAGTTTCAGCATAACCTCAAGGAAGTCTTTCTACCTCCATGTTGGCTACTCAGCAGTTTCTGCCTCTTGGAGGCCCACATTGGCTATTTGTAAAGTTATCTGATCTGTGTGAGTAAGAAGCACAGGGGAAATCAAAAGTAGCATTTTCTGTCTTAGCTGGATTAGCTAGTAGAGGGAATGCCAGCAAAGCTTAGAGTTTCCAGGTTAGATGAAGACTTGGTTCTGAACTTCCCTAAGAGAGAAAATATTGAGTCTTAGTATCCCCTCACCCTTTTTCTTTGCTTTGCTGTCCCATGGGATGAGGGAATGATCTCAAGTTCCCAAAGGCCCACATCACAGCCCTAGAGTTTAGAGTTCATGCCTTGGGCTAAAATTGGACCCCACAGGGTTTTTTGTATTGGTTGACCCATTATTGTGGTAATTAGTCTATATCTATGTTTTCTTGTAACATTGAGGTCACCTGGCTGTTGTCACGCATAGCTTTATAAGGTAAATCCTAAACTCTACTAAATTTCATTTCCAATAAAATACATTTCTAGTTATGAGGTTATAGTTCACCCAGTAGCAGGAATGCCCTAGGTTGGTCCAGTTTGAGGGACTGACATTCCAATTAACATGTGATTGTTAATCTTATGATTTCCAGGTTCTTACCAGGTTTTTGGGCTCCTCTACTCCTATTGTGTACTGGTTTCCAGCTCACTTGCTTCAGGATCAAGAGCCACTGCTGAGATCCCTAGAGACTGTGCCTTGGAAGCCTCTTGCAGAGGACTCCTCACCAGGACAAAAGGTCCCAAGAAATTCTATCATGGGACTTTTGTACAACTGGAAAACCTGTTCTCTAGTAACACAATGCATTCTAGGCTACTTCCTGGCTTATTGGCTCCTGGGACTACTCCTACATTGCAACTTCCTGCCTTGGACATGACCTGAAGTCTCAGGGAACAGACTTAAAGTGGACTTAACCAAGGGTCTAGAAGTAAAGATACATATTGGGACTGGCTGCTTTGCCTTGGGATCCTTAGAACCTTTTTCTGTATTTGAAGATAGGTTAGGAATGGAAGCAGTATGGCCCACTAGAGAGCCCCTTCTGGTTCTGGCTATGGAAAATTTTAGAATAGTAACTGTTTTCTCAGTAAGTGAAGAAATCTTATTCCACGTCTAAGGTATAGCTGCATCTATCTCATCAACCAAGCACAGTGGAGATAGTCATAAACTTAATCACTGACCCACATGTAAATTTAAATGTAAATTATTTAAATGTAAATTTCATCAAAGGCTCTAGCTGATAGGTTGGTAATATAGTCCACACAGGATAATGGAGGCCTGAATAGTGTAGTGACAATAGTAAGTAAAGTGGGACCTTTTCTAAATGGGACATTGTTTTTATTTTTTTTTTCATAATTTGTTCATTTATTTATATGAAAAACATTACAAAGATATGCAAATTAAACAACTTTCAGTTATACATGCAATCAGTTACCTTTTTAAAAATAGTACTTAATACCTGGGGGAAAGTCACAGTAGAAGAGCATTGTACAAGGAGGCAAGAGACCTGGATTCTAGTCCTCTCAGTAGAACCCACTTACCAGCTGTGTGACCTTGGGAGAGTTTTCCGAACCTTAATTACCTCTTCTGAAACTAGGGGAAATGATATTATCTCTTTCAGAGGGTTGGAGGGGAAACCATATAATCTCTAAGATCTTAAGAGCTGCCTTAAACAATGGAATCATCCCAGCCTAAACACTTAACATAGAGGCTCAAATATATTATTCTAGTATTCAGTTCTCTTGCTTTCAGCACTTAGAAGAAACTCTCCCCCTCCTTGGGTGCAACTCTAAGGAGTAAATTAAGTGACCTTTCCTTTGAATGAGGGAAAGCAGTGACACCTGGCAAATAAGGCCCCTTGTCCTGCATAAGTAAACCAGTGCTGGGCAACTAAATGGTCAAAGTGGTGACTGGTTTTCCTGCCATGCCCAAGTGCCTGTGCTTGTTTGATTAATAGACATGGGTCAGAGGAGCCAACATGGCAGCATGAATTGATAAATTGTAGGAAAGTCCAGGTTTAAATGAAATGGTATCTTCATGCCTCCATTTGATTATGAGCCCATCATTTCTTTTTTTTTTTTTTTTTTGGTATGTGGGTAGTTCCCTGGCTAGGAAGCAAACCCAGGCCGCAATGTTGACAGCGCTGAAGCCTAGCCACTACACCACCAGGGAATTCCCTGAGCCCATCATTTCAATAGTAATAAGTTCATTGACCCCTGCTGAGCTTTTTTTGCTCATTCTTTGAGCCAGGTAAGAGGCTCTGCATCATCACCACTCATTCCCATTTGCGTGAACAACAAACAGAAATTTCAGAATAAACGCTTAATCAGCAGCAGCTTCTGGAGGGCCCTGAAAATTGGAATTTTGACACGCTCCCTCTGACCATGACAGAAAACTAAACTTGCCAGCTGAAGGGAAGCTCCTGGCTGAGTACCAGCACCCTCTGTTGGAGCTTCTAGTCAGCCTGGCCAATAAGCATTTCCCATCCATTGCCCCAGCTTTAGAACAGCTGAGAGAATTTGGTCCAGAGTCAAATGCTTCTGAAAATGTACACACAGATTGGGGCAGCCCTCTGCCTTCTGCCAAGACACCCAAGTGCCCTTCTTGGCAAAAGATGATCGTCCCTGCCCTAGTGTCCCTCCAGTTGGCAGAAACGGTTCCCTCCCTTCTCACCAGCAGCTGCAAATCGAGGGACTTCCACCCTCTGTATAGGAAGAGCTGAGGCCCTGTTTCAGCTCTTTATTGAAGAGGTAGGAGTACTAGAATCTTTGCTCTCATAAATTCTCTTTGCCTCTGATTGTCCCCTGACAAACTCCACAGGGTAGGGAGTGATTTTACTGTTCTGGCAGTCTCAGCTTAACCTTCACACTAGATCTCTCTTTTTTATTTTTGGTGGTGGGGTAGTTCCCTGACTGGGGAATCACCCAGGCCACTGCGTTGAGAGGGCCAAAGCCTAGCCACTACACCACCAGGGAACTCCCTCACACTAGATCTCATCACCCCAGAAACTAGTGATTTCAAGGGCCAGAGAGACCCTATAAATGGGGGTCCCATCTTTTCAACTAATTCCAAGGAATTAAATCACTGGTATTCAGCAAAGACCATTATAGTTACCGTTGATTATGGATGAGATAACGACCCCAGCTAAGTGGATGCACCTGGTGTGACCTGGTGACCAAAGTTTTCTCACTGACCTTGGAGGGATCTAGTTGTTGTTCTCTAAGGATCTAAGGAATGGGCTGATTTTATGGCCAGCAGCTGCCCTTTTACCATCCATTAACAGTCTTTAATAGTCTAGGAGAGGGGGCATGAAGGGCCCAAGGCAGGAAGCTTCCTGTTTACCCTGAGGTCTAACAATGCTGCAGCTGGGTTGGGCGTCTACAATTTCAGAGAAAAGTCATTTCCTTCTGAGACGCAGCTAAAACAGAAACCAGACACTTCATGTACCTAGAAGTAGATGCTTTTTTGTTCTTTAATGAAGGTGGGTGGGGGGGGAGTATTTGACATGTCTTTACCAGTTACCCTGAGAGAAAAAAAAAATCACTCCTTTTCTTGAACAGACCCTTTCACCTTCATCTAAAAATGTATTGTGTACAGGCTCAAGGGATTTGAAGTTGATTGATTCAGCAATTGTTTATTAATTCCTACTTTAGGGGAATAAAGATGACTCGCTGTGCCTCCGACCTTAAAAAAACTGATTCATAGAGTTGCTGGCAGATACACAGAAACAGTCAAGATAGAAACTGATCAATAGGAATGAAAGGATACTTAAATGTCTTGCTCTATATCTCTCTACTTGAACTTTTTTATGATGAGGATGAATTACAGTTTTACTCCTATGTTAGGAAAAGGTAAGTGACAGATTAGGTACCCTCCAAATTCACACAAGGTGGGGATCTTTTCCAGTTTGAAAAAGACTTTGTAGAGAAATGGCCTTTGAAGGACAGGGAGGATTTGAAAGTTAGAAAATGAGTATAGGAAGCCAGAAATGGAACAGAAAAGGCAGGCTCAGTTTGAGTAGAACTGAGGTATTGTCATTGAGATCTAAACCTTGAAATCAGCCTCAAGTCCAGCTCTACTATGTACTAGCTGTGTAAACATGAGCTGGATACTGAATCTCTAAGCCTCAGTATACTCATCTGTAAAATGTGAATACTATCTAGTTCATAGATGTGAATAACAGCATTATATGTTTCATAGGATTGTTGTGGGAATTAAATGAAAAGTGTCTAGAACAGTACCAATAAAGTAATAGCTGCATTTTGGACATGAATTTGGACATCACATTTATATGCCAGGAAATGTGAAACTGAAGACAAGAATTGGGGCCAGGGAGCCATCTACCCAGACATGATAATTACAGCAGCCATGAGATTGGATTGTCAAAAGGAAAAGTGTACAGGGAAAAGGAGAGCTTGCAAGACATTGGGCAACTGACTCAACTTCTCTAAACCTGTTTTCTCATCTCTAAAATGGGGTTGATAGCAAAAAATTAAATAAAATGGGGACGATAGCACCTACCACACAAAGTAGTTATGAGGGTTAAATGAGACAGTAGATAGGGCACTATCACAGTGCCTGACATATAGAAAGAACTTTGTGAATGGTGGCTACTATTATTATTATTATTGCTGTTATTATTATCATCATCATTACCATTAAAGGACCAGAAACAAATAATATCGAGAGAAAAGAGAGTTTCAAGAAGAATGGTTACCAGGGTCATATCCTGTTAAGGTTTAGGAAAGGATGAGAAAAGGAGGCTAACTGCTATTACAAACAACTCCCAAAACTAGTAAAAGCTTTTTTCTTGTATGCATCATAGTTTTAGTGCAGCTTTGAGGAGAGAGGCCTGTTCCATCCAGTCACCTGAGACCCAGGCTTCTTTCATTTTGTGACTCTGTCCTCCTCAAGATGCTCAGAATCCTGTTTTCAGAGAGGTTTTAAGGGACCAGGCCTGGAAGAGTTGCACATCACTTTGCCTTTCATACCATTGGCTAGAACTCAGTCACATGGCTACATCTAACTGCAAAGGAGGCTGGGAAGTAGGGTTGCCAGATAAAATACAGAATGTTCAGTTAAATTTGAATTCCATGTAAACAATACATTTTTTTCAGTATAACTATGTTCCAAATATTGCACAGGACATACTTATACTAAGAAATTATTCATCATTTATCCAAAATTCAAATTTAACTGGGCATCCTGTATTTTTATTTGCTAAGTCAGACGATCCTACTAGGAAGTGAAGTCTGGCTGTGAATTTAGAAGAAGAAAACACAGATGTTTCTGTCAGTCTATTTCAGTTTGTCTTGCTGAGCCACATACCTGTTTCTGTTCTTTTCACAGAGAACACACTCACCACTTCTCAAGGGAGATAACCCCATATCCCATCTAGTCACAATAATTGACTTCAAGTCTCTCTATCAGCTTCAGGTATTGCTCCTGATAAATTATGAACTAGAAAAACAGGAGTTTCCCTGGTGGTATAGTGGCTTAGGGCTTCAGCGCTGGCACTGTCAGCACTGCGGCCTGGGTTCAATTCCCAGCCAGGGAACTACCCACATACAAAAAAAAAAAAAAAAAAAAAAAGGAAAGAAAAACAACTTATATGCACCCCACAAACACACAAAATGAATAATAGTAGAGAAAGAAAAGGGTAACCTCAATACAAATTTCCATTCAGAAAAGGAAAGAATGAAAGATGCCCTATAGTCATTGGTCCAAAGCAGTTCTGAATCCCCTCTGGTCAAATAAAACCCTCTTCCTTGGCACTGGAGAAAGTTCCTTGATCTGACCCTGATTTGTTCTAGGAGGCACTCTTTTGTCCATTGTTTTTCATGGCTCCTGTCTATGACCACTGGGAAGTTCTGCCTTGATTATCCTTCAAGGCCACATCTGAGATGTGATTTGGGGAGTATGACCTCCTTGGAGAATATGCAGCTTTCACAGCCCACTCCCTTCTGGTGCAAACATGGAAACCTAAAAGTTGTTTTAAATCTTTAAATCTTGGCCAGCCAAAAGTGTGTGTGTAGATGGGAGAAATACACCTAAAATTTACTATTGTAACCATTTTTAAGTGTCAAGTTCAGTGACATTAAGTACGAGATCTGGCAATTAAGTTCACAAACTTGCCACCATGCACTTATGTTGGTGGCACTGTACAAACAACTCGGTAAGGTTTCATAACATTGGTATATCTGTGTCTCACAGCTGTGTTTGTGTTGACATGTGGCAGTGTCTTGCTGAGTGGCATTCATTATTATTGTGTGTTTTTGTGTGCTGTTGTGAGAATATTGGGGCTGGAATTAGAGCAATGAACAAACATTAAATTTCTTGTTAAACTTGGCAAGAGTGGAAGTGAAATCAAGGACATGTTGGTCCAAGTTTATGGGGACAATGTCATGAAGAAAATGGCATTGTACAAATGGATTAAAAGTTTTTCAGGAGTTCCCTGGTGGTGTAGTGGCTTAAGGCTTCGGCACTGGCGCTGTCAACGCTGTGGCCTGGGTTCGATTCCCAGCCAGGAACTACCCACATACTACAAAAAAAAAAAAAAAAAAAAAAAGTTTTTCAGAGGAGAAAGCATCACTGATGAAGAGAGTTTAGGGTGGCAGTAAAGAGCAGAACTGACAAAAACATTGCAAAAATTCATCAAATTATGCATGAAAATCATTGGCTGACAGAAGCATAGCAGACCAAGTAAACCTTTTGTTTTGTTTTTTTTTTTTGCTATTTTGCTTTTTTGGTATGTGGGTAGCTCCCTGGCTGGGAATCGAACCCAGGCCGCAGCGCTGACAGCACCAGCGCCAAAGCCTTAAGCCTTAAGCCGCTACACCATCAGGGAACTCCCCAACCAAGTAAACCTTGATAGAGAAACAGGAAAATCTTTTTTTTTTAATTTGTGGGGTGGTGGGGTGGGGGTATGTGGGTACTTCCCCAGCCGGTAATCGAACCCAGGCCACAGCGTTGACAGTGCCAGCGCCGAAGCCTTAAGCCACTACACCACCAGGGAACTCCCCCAAACAGGAAAATCTTAATTGAAAATCTTGGCATGAGAAAAGTGTGCAAAAATGGTCCCAAAGGAGCTCACCAATGAGCAAAATCAAAGGAGAGTTGAAGTTTGCCAGGACCTTTTGGAGAAGCAAGACGATGTTTCAGGCCGTGTTATCACTGGTGATGAAACATGGGTGTACCAATATGACCCTGAAACAAAGCATTGAAGTGCACAATGGAAGTCAGCCAATTCTCCACGATCAAAAAAGTTCCATCAGTCTAAATCAAGAGTCGAAACTATGTGGCTCTTGAGCCATTTACCTGCTTGAGCCCCTTCCTACCTCTTAGGAGTATACTTTCCCCTTGCCATTTGAGGCCCTTGAGCCACTCCTGCTCCGGCCCACTCCTACCCCTTTGGAGTGTATGTTCCCTTTTAATGAACTATCTCTTTGTTTCACCTTATTTTCCTTTTAATAAACTGCTTCTTGGTTTCAGCTCTTAAAAAACATGAGTCAAAACTGTTAATAAACTTTTTTGGGAGTTCCCTGGTGGTGTAGTAGCTTAAGGCTTCGTCGCTGGCGCTATCAGTGCTGCAGCCTCAGTTCGATTCCCAGCCAGGGAACTACCCACATACAAAATAAAATAAAATAAACTTTTTTGATATCAGAGGGATTGTTCATTATGAATATGTACCAACTGGATGAATAGTCAACCCAGTTTACTATTTGGAAGTGCTGAAAAGGCTACATGAAAAAGTTAGCCAAGGAGTTCCCTGATGGTGTAGTGGCTTAAGGCTTCTCTGCTGGTGCTGTCAGCGCTGCGGCCTGGGTTCGATTCCCAGTCAGGGAGCTACCCACATACCAAAAAGCAAAAAAAAAAAAAGAAAAGAAAAGAAAAGAAAAAGTTAGCCAAAAACTACCTGAACTTTTTGCCAACAACTCATGGCTTTTGCATCACAACAATGCACCAGCTCACACGGCACTGTCTGTGAGGGAGTTTTTAGCCAGTACACAAATAACTGTATTGGAGCACCCTCCCTGCTCACCTGATCTGGCCCCCAGTGATATTTTTCTTTGCCTGAAGGTAAAGGAAATATTGAAAGGAAGACAGTTTGATGACATTAAGGACCTCAAGGGTAATATGACGACAGCTTTGATGGCCATTCCTGAAAGATTTCCAAAATTGCCTTGAAGGGTCGACTAGGCATAGCTTCCCAGGGGGAGTACTTCAAAGGTGACCATAGTGATATTCAGCAGTGAGGTATGTAGCACTTTCTCTAGGATGAGTTCATGAATTTAATAGTCAGAACTAATATATTGTTGCTCAATTACCCTATTAATCTCTAGAACTTTTTCATCTTCCCAAACTGAAATTCTATACCCATTTAGTAGTAACTTCCCATTCTCCCTCCCCTGAGCCCATGGCAACCATCATTCTACTCTCTGTCTCTATGTCTCTAGGACTCTGACTACTCCAGTTACCTTATATACGTGGCATCACATAATATTTGTCCTAGTATGACTGGCTGATTTCACTTAGCATAATGTTTTCAAGGTTCATCCATAATGTAGCATGTCTTAACATTTCCTTTCTTTTTAAAGCTGAATAATAGTGCATTGTATAGACATACCACATTTTGTTTATCCATTCATCTGTTGATGGATACCTGGGTAGCTTCCACCTTTTTGGCTATTACGAATAATGCTGCTATGAATGTTGCTGTACAAATATCTTTTTAAGTCCCTGATTTCTTTTGGGTATATAATCCAGCCATAAATGCCTCTAGTTTTCATATTACGTGGATGGATACTTTCCGGATAGCCCTTGTATATTGCTGGATCATACAGTAATTCTATGTTTAATGTTTTGAGGAACTGCCATACTGTTTTCCACAGTGATTACACCATTTTTATTTTCTCACTAGCAATGTATAAGGAATCAAATTTCTCCATATCCTCACCAACACTGTTGTTTTCTGTTTTTTGTTTTGTTTTTATAATAGCCATTCTAGGAGGTGTGAAGTGGTTGTGATTTACATTTTCCTGATGATTAGTATGTTGAGCATCTTTTCAAGTGATTATTGGCCATTTGTATATCTTTGGAGAAAAGGAATTCAGATCATTTACCCATTTTTAAATCAGGTTATTTGTTTTTGAATATATATTTATAAAATCGTGTTGTTGAGTTTATTATTTATATATGAGGACTGTCCAGAAAAAATTCAGCCATTTATGTCTTTATTTTTCATATTACATGGCTGGATACTTTCCTGACAGCCCTCATATATAAATTTTGGTAAAGTCTGGTTTATTGATTTTTCTCTGGTTATCTGTGCTTTTGGTGTCATATGCAAAAAATTATTGCCAAAGTCAATATAATGAAGCTTTGCCCTATGCTTGCTGATAAGAGTTTCATAGTGTTAGTTCTTATGTCTTTTATCCATTTTGGGTTAACTTTTTATATGTCATATAAAGGTCCAACTTCATTCTTATACATGTGAAAAATTAGTTTCCCCAGCACCATTGGTTGAAAAGACTGCCCTTTCCTCATTGATTGATCTTAGAGCCCTTGTCAAAATAATTTGACAATATATGTAAGGGTTTATTTCCAGGCGCTCTATTCTAGTCTATTGATCTATATGTCTGTCTTTATGCCAGTACCACACTGTTTTGATTACTATAGCTTTGTAGTAAGTTTTGAAATTAGGTATTGTGAGACCTCCAATTTTATTCTTCTTGTTCAAAATTGTTTTGGCTATTCAGAGTCTCTTGAGATTTAATATGAATTTTAGGCAGTCAAAGGCCTTTTTAGTTAGAGCTCATAGTTTCTTTGGCAATATAATTACATCAAAACATTTTGGGGTATAAGTCAGAGTTCTCTAGAGAAACATTCAATATCTATCTATCTAGATTTTAAGGAATTGGCTCATGACTGTGGAGGTTGGCAAGTCCAAAAATCTGCAGGGTAGGCCAGCAACTGGAGACCCATGAAATAGGTGATGTTACAGTTTGAGTCCAAAAGCAATCTGCTGGTAGAATTCCCTTTTTCTTAGGAAGTCAGTATTTTGTCTATTAAGGCCTTCAACTTATTACATGAAGTCCACCCACTTTATGGAAGATAATCTGCTTTACTGAAAGTCTAGTGATTTAAATATTAATCTCATCTAGAATTAAAAAAAAAAAACACCTTTACAGGAACATCTAAAATAGTGTTTGACCAAATATCTGCATACTGTGGCCTAGCCAAGTTGACACACATAATTCATACCACAGGTTTCTGTTCCATTTGCTTCTACTTAGACTCATGTGAGACTGACCACACTCAAATTCTTTCCTAGATAGAATTCTCAAGCTGATATATTTATTTGCTTTATCACCCCCTTCAATGTACTGGTGGCTATATTAAAGCTGTGTGAAATAGCAAGTGGGAAGGCCACACTCTTCACCTAATATTTGCCATAGAAGTGATCACATCTTTCAAGTTCTGTTGTTCAAGACCTTTTCCAAACTAATACTATTTGTTGTCCAGAATCAGCTTTTCCCACCCTGAAAGGCCCATCATTTCTGGACTTCCTCCATGTGCTTTCCATCTCCGCTTGAATACCAGCTAATTCTCACCTGTGTCCACCTCTTCCTTCGAATACTTTTAAAGGAACCTGTGACAATTATTAAGTTATTGTTGTTCAGGTCCAAACTCACCCTCCTACTTTCTGCTGTAAGAGGCAAGAGCTGGCCTGTTTGGCCACTAGAGGGAGATAGTGAGGCCAGAGGAGGAAGAAAAGACTCCTTTCTTCTATTTGCTTCCTGTTCCTGTGAGGTCACCCCAGCAATGCTCTGCCACCCTGGCAGCAGCAGTTCTTCCTATAGCAGGAGCAGTTTTTCCTACAGTTGCAGAACCAGCTTCATGGTGTCCCATTCGGAGACACCAGCACCAGCTGAGAAGCACTCTTTTCCTCAGAGGTGTTCGGAGACACCAGCAGCACCAGACCTGAAGTTCTGAGTTTCAGCTCCATAAGGCCCCTCTTCTAAGTGTCTAAGTTTTAGTAATTCTAAACTCTTCCCTTTGCTTTCCTGGCCCTAAGAGTTATAGATGATTCCTGCTGTTGCTGTCTCCCTGATAGCTCAGTTTTCTTTATCCTTTTTTCTTTTTGGTTGATTCCCTGAGTGGGGATTGAACCTAGGCCGAGGCGGTGGGAGTGCTGCAGCCTAGCCACTACACCAGCAGGGAACCCCTCTCAGTTTTCTTTTTAAACTTTCAGTTATCTAGTTAACAACTCTATACCTAGTTAGCCATTCTAACCATTCTTTATATTAAATTCTCAGCAGACCCAGACTGCTACAGAAATTGACACTAGTGTGGTCCCAGGAAATAGACCATAAAAGATAGGATCTGGGGACTGGTTTGGTTGTGTCATTGGTTTTGAACATGCTAAACTCCTTGCCGGTGAGAAACAGGATGCTACTAATCCATGGCATGCTGTGGCATCATGATTAACCAAATTATCACCTGTGGTTATTTGTGATGAAGTGCCAACTAAAGCATGTGCCTCGAGGGCCCCTGTGGTTGTTGCACTTGACTGTTAAAATAGTGATGATTTAAAAAAAAAAAATAAATAAAATAAAATAAAATAAAATAAAATAGTGATGATAACTATAGGGATTTGGTATGGGAGTAATTCTTTTGAATGTGTCACAGCCCTTGCATAAAATGACAAGCTTGGTTCTTTAAACTCCTAGCTCAAGTCATTGTCAGAGAATCATAGTGCTTCCATAAGAGCCATAAAATAATTTCTTATTTCTTTTTTTTTTTTTAATTTCTTATTTCTTATAGCCATGAGACTTATTTGCTACAAATGAAATAATAATTGTGCATGTTGCAGAGTTATATCCATTGATTTCAATCTGACTAAGTCTTTCCTATAATTGAGGAGTAGGACTCTGAAACTTGGAATAGGGACATCTGATTTGACTCTCTTCTAGGTTCTCAGAGTCTTCTTCATTCTGCCTGAAGATAGGAAGGAGAGAAGGATTAGCATCAGGGAGTTTTGTGCCAGACTGTCATTCACTTCCACTCAGTCCATTAGCCAGAATTCAGTACATGGACACACCTATGTCTAAAAGAGGCTGGGAACTGTGGGTATTAGTGAGAATAAGTAGTTTAAACGGATTACTACGGACATTTAAGAAAGAAGTTTTTGGGGAGTGATGTTGACAGAGGCCAAATTTTAAGAAGTTAAGAAATGAATAAGTCACAAGAAAGTAGTAGTGGGGGTTCCCTGGTGGAGTAGTGGCTAGGCTTCAGCGCACTTAACACCACAGCCTGGGCTCAATTCCCAGCCAGGGAACTACCAAAAAGAAAAAAAAAAGTGGTAGCTACTCTTTAAAATGACTAATGAGAGAGAAAAATATAAAACCAAAGCTAGAGTGAGGAGGTAGCCAAATGTGCTGTTTCTGTTGTTGATTTTTTAGTTTAGTTTTGCTTTTTAATTGCTGGAGAAGAACTGAGCATGTGTTTGCAGTCTCAATGAACAGAAGGAGAGATAAGACATGACTGGCGGATTGGCCATAGGAGTGGGAGGTCCACATTTTTAGGATGAGAGGAAAGGATAGATGCAAAGAGAAATTATGAGGAAGAGAGGAAGGAAGTTGAAAATCAAGTAGGATAGCTTTGGTTTCTGTGAAGAGACAAGGAGCAAGAAAAGGTTTAGGGTTGCAATAGGACCCAATGGAGGTAGGACAGCTGGAATGTACACTGGAATCAGTATGTCCAGTTTTGTGAATTTATTCTATAGTCAAGGAGTGAGAAGGGAGGAAGCCCACAGCTTAATTCACTCCAAGGTGGGGCTCATCAAACACAGAATCTTTGGCACCAAGAACATGGCTGGGTAGCCTTTGGCATGTGTACCAATTAGTGATCCTTGACATCACTGTTGTTGCCTTTCTATGCCTCCTCATAGTGAATTTTGACTTCCTTTCTTACTTTCTCCTAGCCTAGTCTTCATCTCTCTTTTCCTATAATTTTCCTTAGGTTTTTGAGTAACCCCAGTCTGGTGGACAGACCCTAAACTGATCCCCAGTAATTTCTGCCTCCTGATATTCACATCTTTGTATAATCCTCTCCTCTTGAACTCAAGTGGGACTTGTGACTTTGTTCTAACCTACAGAATATGGCAAAGGTGATGAGCTGTCATTCCCATTACATATATAGTTGACCCTTGAACAACACAGGGGTGTTGGGGGTGCTGACCCCTGTGCAGTCAAATATCCATGTTTAATTATTGACTCCCCCCATGGGGAATTGGTTCCAGGACCCCAGCAAATACCAAAATCTACAGATGCTCAAGTTCCCTATAGAAAATGGCATAAATACACATGTATAATTTTGTCCATCTACATCCGCAGACTCCCAACCATAAATGGAAAACAGTACAGGTACTTATTGAAAAAAAAAATCCATGTGTAAGTGAACCCACACAGTTCAAACCCATGAAATTCAAGAGTCGACTGTATAATAAGTTACATATAAAACTGTCATAGCAGACTAGAGCTAGAGACTGTCCTTGTGGTACTTGCTGAAGTAAAGTGCCCATGTTGGAAAAGCCTACATGGCAAGGAACTGTGGTAACTTCCAGGAAATATCCATCCAGGCCCTCAATCATACAGTCACAAGGAAGTTAAGTTCTGCCAACAACCTGAATAGGCATGCAAGTGGATTCTTCCCCAGTTGAGTCTCCAGGGGAGAATGCAGCCAGGCTGACACCTTAATTGCAGCCTTCTGAGGACTCAGTAAGGACTCAGCTAAACTTTGTGGGAGAGGTAGAAGGAGGGGCTCCAGGCTTGGAACCTGTGAGATGTGTGTTTTTTAAGCTGCTAAAGTTGTGGTGATTTCTTACACAGTAATAGAAAATAAATATACCCAGCATTCCTGAAAGACACTGGGGCCCTGAGGCATGAATCAATCCTACAGGAGGTGACACCTAGGAAAACCTGGGTCTGGGTCCAGATCACAGAGCTGGCTGAGGGAGGCCAGGCAAGTGCCACACACCGCCATTGGACACTTTTAACCTCAAGACAGTGTAACAGGCCTTTGGCGTTCAAAGATTACATCCTGGCTCCCACCCCTGCCTGCCCCGCAACATGCCTGCTCAGTCAGTCCTTAGGTGAAGCCCTGGAATTAAACAGATTGCAGAAGTGGATTACGAAATTCACTACCCGAATCTCGGCGCTTGGCACGGTGCCCGGCATACAGAGGACGCCCAACAAATGGTGTGATTGAAAAAGAACAGAAAGCGCCCTCGAGTGCGCATCTGCTGCCCGGTGCAGAAGGGACTGGGCCGGCTCAGGGGCCGCAGGGACTGGCCCGCGCCCTGCAGCCGGTCAGGACCCGGCCGTGGGCCCGAGCGCCATTCCGGGCCCAGGCGGAGGGGGCGCTGCGGCGGGAGGCCGCGCGGGAGGGGGCGGGGCGGGGTGGGGCCGTCCCCAGCCAGCGAGCGAGCGCCGCGCACGCTGCCGCCGCCACCTACGCTGGTCGGCCCCGTCCCGGTGCGGCCCGGCCGGCCCGCGGGGCGCGGAGCCGAGGCCCGCGGCCGGCCGCATGAAGGACTGCGAGTACCAGCAGATCAGCCCCGGGGCTGCCCCGCCGCCAACCTCCCCCGGGGCTCGCCGCCCCGGCCCCGCCGCGCCCCCCGGCCCGGGCCCCGGGCCCCCGCCGCTCGCCCCCGCGCCGCGCTGGAGCGGCAGCGGGAGCGAGAGCATCGGCCGCCGTCCACGGCGCAAGTGGGAAGTGTTCCCGGGCCGCAATCGCTTCTACTGCGGCGGTCGGCTCATGCTGGCCGGTCACGGCGGCGTCTTCGCCCTCACGCTGCTGCTCATCCTCACCACCACCGTCCTCTTCTTCGTCTTCGAGTGAGTTCGGCGGCGCCGCCGTCCCCGCCCCCTCGGGCGACCCATCCCCTCCTCCCCCTCGGACCTTGCCTCTCACCCCACCTTCCCGGCTCTTGATGGGCACTCTAGCCTCTTTGGGCATCCATCCTCTCCCACCTCCCGCGCACTCCCTTCTTGCCAGTACCTGCCCGGCACCCTCAGCTCCCTGCTCGTCCGGGGCCTGCATCCTCCCTGTGCCTCACAGTCAGCCCTCAGGCCTCTCGTCGACTTGCACATCTCTTATCTGTCCTTCATGGTCCCCGCCGCCCCGCCCAGACTCCTCGTCCTCCCTGGCACGTTTGAATACTCCATCTCCGCTGATCCCTTCCGCCCTCCCAGCCACGCCATCCTCTGTGGCCCCGCCCTAGCACCCCCATCCTTCGCTAGCACCCTGCCTTTGCCAGGCTCTGCCAGGAACATCGCCCCCCCCCATGTCCTTTGACCCCTATCCTCTCTGCCCTCTCCGAATCTACCCCCCAGCCCTCCGGGCTCCTTAGACAGATCCCCTCAGCCTCTGACCTGTCCCCAGGACCGGCCCAGGCTCCTTCCCATCCCTTGAGGCGTCTTTTCTTCATGTTCTTTTTAGACAACTTCTGAATTTCTTACGTGTCCCTTGACTATGTACTTCCCACCACAGGTTTCCTAACCATCTTCCCCATTCCGTCCAGGGGCCCTATAGGGTCTCCCTTGGTCATCCCTCTCCTCTCAGACCCTCCCTCCTTGCTTCCCCCTCAGTCGTTCTCACTCTAGGTCCTCAGGCAATCTTCCCTCAAACATCTTTGGGCCTCTCAGGCCTCCCTTTCCCTTTCCCTTTCCAGCACTATTTTTAGTTTCTCCACAGCTTCCTGTCCCTCCTCAGTCTCCTCTCATCCCTCCAGACATCTCCCAAGCCCCCCCTACCCCTGCTTTCTTTCCCCTCTTCAGGGCATCCCTCTAGACTGTTCCACAGCAGGCACAGCTGCAGTGCCTCTTTATTTTTCCAGTAGAGTCCAGAGTACTTTCATGTGACAGGTCATGTTAGCCCTGGTGGGTTTTGACCTTGTATCCCCAGTGACCCAGAATTGGCCCACTCAGTACCTCCATTTTTGTGGATGAGGAGGTGATGCCAATCACTTTACCAGAGTGCCAAGAAGTTTTCCACCCTACCCTTGGTCTCTAGCTTTAACACCTGCTACATGATTCCTTGCACACCCATCCACAGGTGCACACATCTGCCCCGCTCTGTGTGAGCCCCCACTCCCCTTCCTAGTTTTTCCCATCCTTTTTGATCTTCCTTCATTATATATTGTGGTTAAGAACACCATCTCTGGAGCCAAGAGACATGGTTCAAATCCCATTTCCACCACATGCTAACTGTGTGACTTCAGGGAAGTCATTTTACCTCCAGAGCTCTAGTTTTCTAATCTATAATATGGGGTTTGTAATGGTATCCACCCGCTAAGGTTGTCAGGAGAGTAGCATGAAGTCACACACATAAGCTTTTAGCCCATAACAAGCACTTAATGCCGGCTGCTATTACTGTTGTCTTCACCAGAAATCCCTTCCTCAGGGCCTGTGGCCATAATGAGGCTGCCACAAGACACTAACCTCCAGGTACCCTTTCTAGTGGTTAGATCATGGATCTGCAACTTCAGGTTTCCTCTTGAAGCAAGGTGAGGACTTCCACCTTGCTTTTTTTTTTTTTTTTTCTCCTTTTTACCCTTCCTTTCTGAGTCAGTGTGGATACAAAGTTCAGGGATAATTTAGCAAGCCGGAGCTCTGGGGAGCCCCCAGTCCCCACATGGCCCCTAGACTGAGATTCAGATCCACCTTTCTGGGCTAGCCTATGTGGGTGTTTTGAAAGTGCCTTTTCCAGTATCCTGCCTGGTCCTCCCACCAGGACTGCAGCAAGCGTAGAAGGAAGCAGTGCTTGCGGTGGGTTGGCCCCGTGACCTGCAGTGTGGGATTCAGTCAGTTCAGAAGCAAGACCTTCTCTGGGCTGAGTGTCTATCTTCACTGGTGACAGATTTGTCCCCAGAAAGGAGGAAGTGAGGACTTCTGGGTTCAGGGAGAGCTTGTAAATCATCATGTCTTTCTTTATCTCTGCTTCTCCTCACTTGGGGTGGTGGAGCTGGCAAGGGGGTTTGGGCTGAGAGTTTACCTCTGTCTACACTAGGGCAAAAGCTCAGTAGAGAGCTGACATGATGGGAATGCTATTGGTAAAATCATGGAGGGTGAGAGGCACTCATGCTCTGCCTGCGCACACCCCACCACCTCCATCCCCACCCCCCACCCCTCCTGATCTGGGGAAAGGGAAAGGTGGCTCTCTGGGTCCTTCCTCCTGAGAGTGGTTTTGCTCCATTGTTTGGTTCAGTGAATTATTGCACAGGCCTCCCAGCAGGGCTCCTAGTTTCTGCCCTGCTTTCCAGCAAGCAGAGTGCCGCTTTAATTGTAAATCAGACCTGAGTCCTCTCTGGCTCTTTGGATTAGGGCCAGATCCCTAATAATGGTCTTCCTCCCTGTCCCTGTCTCCTCCCACTACCCCTGTGCATTCCCCTCCAGGCACATTGGCTTCCTTGCACACTCCTACCCCAGAGCCTTGCACCTTTAGAACATCCTTTAGCCTCATACTCCCTCACTTTCTTCTGTCCTTCTCTGACCAGCCCTATAACAGCAAACCATTCCCTATCCCACATCCCCGCTGCCCTGATTTAATTGTTCTCACCTGATATACCTGACATACACTTTTTGTTAGTCTCTTGCCTCTCTCCATAGAGCAGGACTTTATTCTCCTCCTTGTTGAATCTTCAGTGCCTAGAACATTGGTTCCCAAGTGGTGGCACGTGTACCCCTGGGGGTATATGCTGGGCCGTTCAGAGGTACACGAAAAAGAATCAGTAATGGAGAAAAGACAAGTGAAGTAAAAAAAGTCAAGACGTTAGTTATGGAACAATAAATGTTAAGTTTGAATCACCATTAATGGACACACTTCAGAATTAGATCACATTAGCAAACGATGATTGGTGAGGCATGGCTATGAACCCTTCCCCCAAACTGCTCTTCTGCCAGTCATTGCGCAGTTTCAGAACAGTCCATTTGCGACATTTCTAGAACTTCCCCAAACATATAAATACATCCATAGCCAAACTGTTTGATCAGTTTAGTTATTGAGTAAAAGTAAATGTGTTGTCTTTAATCATGATTCTTTTTTTTTTTTTTTTTTTTTTTTTTTTTTTTTTTTTTTTTTTTTTTTTTTTTTTTTTTTTTTTTTTTTGGTGTTTTTGTTTTGTTTTGTTTTGTGGGTAGTTCCCTGGCTGGGAATCGAACCCAGGCCGCAGTGTTGAGGACACCGAAGCCTAGCCACTACACCACCAGGGAACTCCTATGATTCTTTTCAAGTAGTTTTTTAATTTAATGTTTAAATCCTTGATCATCATTATCAATATTTAACTTTTACGAATATTGTAAAATTAAATCTGTGATTTGTACTTTTAGTGTAGTAATTTTTTTCTTTTCTAACTTATTGCCTTATTTCCACTTATTTTACATTAAGATAGGCACTGAACAAAAGTGTATTTTAAAACAGCTGTTTTAAAAACAAGGGGTACAATTTATAGAAGTGGGTTTAAAAGGGGTACACAGGTGGAAAAAGATTGGGAACCACTGGCCTAAAACAAAGCCTGGTATGTAGTAGGCACTCAATACAGTAAGTATTTGTTGAATGAATGGATACAACAGATGCTGGGGGCCCAGAGACCCGTGACCTTGGATCTGGCTGTGGGCCTCAAGTCCCATTTTGTAAAATCAGGGGGCTGGGACTTAGTATTTCTGAGGGCTCTACAAATTTCAGACTTCAGATCTTCATTCCTCAAGAAGTTTGGTTGGACATGAACTGATTGAGTTATGTGGGTGACATAGAGGGCCTGGCTCTGTTTGGGGTTCAGACCTGGGGAGCACTGAGATGTTTGGAGCTGAATGGGACCCACTTGGAGTTCTTGGCCTTGACAGATTCTGCTCCTCAAGGGATGGGCCTTACTGGAGGCCAGAGCCTCCAATGAGCCTCCAGAAATAGCACGTGGGTGGCCACAGGTTTGCTTCCTGCTACTGTGCCAGCTCCTGGGACCTTGGCTGATTCAAGCCTCCCAGCAGCTGGCCATCTGCCAAATAACACCCCATTAGGTGCTACTCTGGCTCTAGGAGGGAAGGCAGCACAGGACAGTGGTTAATAATATGGGTGGTCCTCAAAGGCAGACCTGTCTGTGCACAGGGTATTCTCCGAGCCAGCTAGGATCAGGGGCCTGACAACTGACTTTGGACACCAGCCCTTGGGTAACAGTGGTAGTGGCTGTACCAGGCTCTTTTTCCAACCTCCTTCATCTGTCTGATACTCCTCATTCAGGTTTTAGTTTAGGCTAGCCTAAGGCTGAAGTTTTACCTGCAGCCAGCCTTTCCTAACTGTTCTGCCTTCTTCCCTGTTACAGCATGCAAGGCCTGGTGTGGTAATTCTCTTTTTACATGACTGTTCTCTCCACTAGACCATAAGCCTCATTGAGGGAACAGGGGACCCTTATCTTATTCACTGCCAGTATTCCTCCTTGTTATTGAAGGTATTGCCTGGCACATAGAAGACCTCAGTAAATATTTGTGGAGTGAGTGACTGAATGAGTGAACATTGTCATGGATCACTCATCTCAAGTGACAATCCAATTCATTGATAATGGCCTCCTGAAGGTCTGTGTTTAGAAGGGTTCTGGGGCTGTAGCTAAGTGCAGGAGTTAAGAATGCTAGGATATATTAATCACATTTACCATGGCTCAGGGAGAAAGTGCAAGGATCAGTTAGTGGTCTGGTCTGGGCACTGATTGGGGAGTGGCTACTGCCTCAGGGAGAGGCTCTGTTCTAGAATCTGGCAGTGTTTGCTGGGATGACAACACCTGCCCAGTGGAGTACATTGGGTATCTGCTTATCTCTCTCTCTCCCCTCCCTTCTCTCTAGCTGTCCCTTCCTGGCCCGCCACCTGACCCTCGCCATCCCCATCATCGCTGCCATCCTCTTCTTCTTCGTCATGAGCTGCCTGCTGCAGACGAGTTTCACCGACCCTGGGATCCTGCCCCGGGCCACTGTCTGTGAGGCAGCTGCGCTGGAGAAGCAGATTGGTGAGGCTCCCAGTGCAGCTGAGGCTGTGTCTCCCAGCTTCACATTGCCTGATTTGAGAGGAGGCCTGGCTTTCTCTGCCCACACTATGTTAGGAACTGGAGGTACACTAGTGAGCAAGGCATGCTGGAGCTGACACTAGAGTAAAGGAGACAAATGATAAACAAGTGAGCAAATAAATAAGAAACACTAGCAGGTGAGGCCGTGATGGCAGCCAGCATGGTGCTTCCTGGGTGCCAAGTACTGTTCTCACCTATTTATATGCATGATCTTATTTAATCCCCCAGTAATCCTATGAAGTAGGTACTATTGTTATTCTCCTTTTACTGATTAATTGAATTGGGTCTCAGAGGTTAAGTAAGTGGTCCAAGATCACATAGTTAGTAGAAGAGCTGAGATGAGACCCCAAGCAGTCTGACCAGAGCACTTGATTTTAAACATTCATATACATTTACTTATTCATACTCATCAAACATTTATTGAGTCCCTACTATGTGCCAGGCACTTTTCTGGATGCTGGTGATACAGCAATGAAGAAATCTGACAATAATCCCTGCCCTCTTGGAGCTGACATTCCAGCGGGAAGAGTAAGACAGTAAATAAGCAATGAAAGATCTAGGATGTCAGACAGAGAAGAGCAGAGCAGGGAGGTAGGATGAGAACTGGGGGAGGGTGTATGATTTTAAAAGGGGTGGTCAGGTAAGGCTTTGTGAAGTAGGTGACATCTGAGCAAAGAAGCAGACTTGCAGAGATACTTGTAAGGGGTTGAGCCATGTGGAGACCGGGGGGAAGAATACAGTAGGTGTAGGCAGTGGGCTAGTTTATTTTAGGTGCCCAGGGGAGACCTCTAGGAGGAGTGGTTCTTGAGATGAGCCCTGAATGGTGTAATGGAGCCAGTAATATGTGCTCTGCAAACAGTAAAAGCAAAAGCCTGGAGTAGCAAACAAACTGTTATGTTTGAGGAATGGCATGAAGCCCAATGTGGTAGGAAAAGACCTGTACTCTTAGGCACTCCAGGTGGCCCTTGATTCTTCACAGTGTGAGTCCCCTTGGGTGGTTGGGCACTGGGGCCAGGGCCTTAATCTCAACTTGCTCCACCCCCAGCTCCTTCCTCCTGAGAAGTGATGTGGGTATTAGCACACCTCAGGAGTTTCCGGTCTGTGGTTGGCTCCTTCCCCTAACAGAGTGGCTTTCAGATAAGCTTTTAAATACTCATCTGGCCCTGTAGAGACCTAGTGGCCTGTAAATGTCAGAGCCCTGCTGCACCCATCACAGGAAGTCATTCCATTAATTCTCTGCAGCAGTTTGGGAGGGTAGGCAGAAGGGAAAAGGATGCTCTCTTGCTCTTTGTCTGCTCCTTGTCTCATTCTCTGCCTAGACTCATCCTTAGCCACGCCTTCGGTTGCTGTCTTCCTCTGTCTGCATCCAGCTTCCTTCTCCCTAGCACTTGTGGACCAGTCTGCCTGGCACCTGGGAGGCTTAACAGCAGCCTGGTTTCTCTGCCCTCCTGGTCAGGGCTAATCAGGAGGCAGGATTATTTGCCAGTGCAGCCTGGGCTCAGAGGTCTGGCTGCCTGGAATCCTCTGCCTCCTGTGAGCTGCCTGGGTAATACTGACAGCAATAATCCCCCATGTTTGGGGAGAACATGACTGTATGCTGAGGGCTTTCCATCCATTATCCCCACAAATCCTCACAGCAACCAGCTGTGCCAATGCAGAAACTGAGGCAGGTGATCACAGGCCAGGGAGTAGAGGTGCGTAGATGGAGCATGTGCCCTGAATCCCAAACGCCTTGCTTGCTTTTCTGATATGGCCACAGGGACAGATTGCCAGTTTCCTGTGGCTATGCCCAATTCATCCTTATGTCTCAGCTCAAGTGTTCCATACTCTGGGAAACCTTTGTGACCCCCATTGAGCCTCTCTTCCATGACACAGTCCCAGAGGCACCTGTCCTGCCATCTTGGCCCTGTGCTGCATGGTGTTCATTATGGAATTGTCAGGCAGACCCAGCAGCCTTTTCTGGATGGTGAGAGTCTCTTTCACCTTGTCTGCCATGTGGGATGGCTCAGTGACTTTGATTGGTGAACATTTATGAAGGCCCTCCTTGCTGTCCCCAGGTGACTGGCAGGGGGGCAGTTGGAAGTTCTACCAACTAGGTATTTACAGGTTTGATCATTTATGTGTTGGACCATTTGTGTTGATTCTATATGTTGACTCCTAACTACTGGGAACAAGAGGGCAGAGGAAGGCCTGACTGGCCAACACAGATGAGATCAATTGAGGCTCTGGAAGAGGATCAGAGAAATCAAGAATATCTTCTGCCTGGAGGATGTTGGGATGCTTCATGGAGAGGTGCCTTGACCCACACTGTAAAGTTTGGGTGAAGTTCAAGTACAGGAAAATGTGTAATGGGAGCCCTCCAGGCTGATATAGGAGGAGGAGAGGACAGAGTAGGAAGGAGGGGGACAGGCATGGGTCCCTGAGCAGTCTGTGTTGGCTGGAACACCAGGAGTACTTTAGAGAATTCAGGAAATTTCCATTGGAGAATGGGATGGAGTCAGTCTTAATGGGGCCTTGAAGGTCAGAGTTGGAGATTTTCCTTTGAGAACAGTTGCCAAGCCTGGAAAGTGACATCTTTGGGGCCTTGGAATTCTTAAACTTGAATAGGAGGCTTCTAATGAGGATGAAAAACATTTTCTTGAAAAGGACTAAGGTCACTGAACCTTTGTGAGAAGGTTGGGGACTGGCTCTGAGGTGGTGGTGCTATTCATATAAATGTGAACTGATTACCTCGGCCCATGCAAGTTGTGGACTTCTCACTTTGGCCCCATAGGCCAGCAGCTCCAGCCCAGAAGGATTTGGCCCAGGGCTCCCATCCCACAAGCACCAACTGAGGTAGCATGACCAGCACCTCCCAGTTTTCCCAGAACTGTCCCTGTTTTAGCACTGAAAGCCTGAGTCTTGTGAAACCTCTCAGCTGTAGGCAAACTGGGTGGTTGGTGACCCTGGTCTGAGATCCTGCCTTGTCAGCTGGCTAGCTGTGCAGCTGGATCACTTTGCAGGGCCACACGGAGTCCAGGTGCTCTGGGCAGGTGGGAGAGAGATAGGAGGCAGGGACATTGGCCTCCAGAAGCTCCTGGTCTGATGGGAGATGATAGAAACATCTGAATTTGAGAGACAGACACTCATCTAGAGACAGGCAACTCAGAACAGAAAGGAAGGCTGCCTCTCTCTCTCTGCCATCATACAGCAGGTCACAAACAGCATCCTGTTTATCTCCAGGATGTGTCCCCTCAAGTCCTTCTGAAGCCCCTAGCCCTGGGACAGACTCTGCCGGGATTGGCTTAGGGTTCTGCTGACCAGGCCTGGACACCTGGTTTCTCCCCTCAATCATAGTTGTTTCTCCAAGACCCACATTTGGGCCTGGCCCTCCCTGGCTTAGAATTTGGGTGATTCCCTAGAACCTTCAATAGCATTTTCTGAAGATCAGTTATTGGGGTACAACCTTTGTGACTTTTGCACATCCTGCATTTCACCATGTACCTTCATTTCTTTAGTATTTTCCTTTGATGGCTCATTTTTAAGTGTATTTTACAAAAAAGATAAATATAAAAAATAATAAAAACAATAAGACAAAAAATAAAAAATAAATAAATGTATTTTACAAGGAAAATATGGAGTTGCCTGGTGGTGTAGTGGCTTAAGGCTTCAGTGCTGGCACTGTCAACGCTGCGGCCTGGGTTCGATTCCCAGACAGGGAACTACCCGCATACTACAAAGAAAAAAAAGAAAATATTTTTTGGGGGTGGGGGTTGTTCCCTGGCTGGGATTTGAACCCAGGCCGTGGCGTGGCGTTGAGAGTGCCAAAGCCTAGCCACTACACCACCAGGGAACCCCATACAAGGAAAATTTATGTCACTCCTGTAGGCAGAAAGCCACTTGTTTTGAATAGAAGGTAATCATAGAAACAAAAGCATAACAATGTTATGGAATTCTTGGTGGTTACAGTTGCCAGCAGAAGCAGTCACTTTGAGGCCTGTCAGGATTCCCAGGTAGTTGTAGGCATTAAAAGTTGAGACTTTCCCTTAATGGAGTCAGAGGCTTGAAAGAATTGAAAAGGAAGCAAGTTTCCCATCACGTGATTCAAGGTGCCATGGCCAGGAACCGAACTACCTTCTACCTTCCTGAAAACAACCAATCACGTTCCACCTTTCTGAAAACTTGCCCACCCGCAGAGGTGCACTTGCCTCGAGGATCAGCGCTGGCTCCAGCCCAACCTTCTTATCTGCCACTCTCCAGTGTCCTCAGCTGCACAGTGCAGTTAATGCCTCTGTGCCTTCGCTCACTGCCGTGTCCTCATCCCCAGGAATCGTTCTTTCTGATCCAGTTTAACTGCTGCTTCATCTTTTTTTGCTTTCGTTAATACTCCCTCCTGCCCCACCCCACATATTCCCCTCCTTATTTTCATGGTATTTGAGTCTAGACACCAGTAATACCATTAACTGACTAACTATGGGTTAGACCTTTACATTATGTCATCTCTAATTTGTATCATCATCTTACAAGATTGATACTGTTGCGTAGTGAGGAAACTGAGGCTCAGAGAAATTGAGCAGCTTTCTTAGTCACAAATTAATAAGTGGCCATCCAGGTTTCAAAATAAGATCACAAAAAAGAGTTACCTCACTTGACTCACAGTGCCTCTTAACTCTGGCTCTGTAATTATCCACTTGGACTCACTCTGCCCTCAAGCTGAGCTCTGCCTGTATCCCCAGGTTACCCCTAAGCCTGTATGTGGTGGGAGCTCCATAAACCTCTGAATGAACAGCAGTGGTCAGGTGGGGATTGCAGTGACACAGCACTCACAGCCTGGGCACTGTGGCTGTCCTTGAGCTGGCCCAGAAGCTGGGGAGACCACAGGCTATAGCCATTTCCTCTGTAGGTGCAGACAACAGAGGGCAACTGTCAGGGCCCAGTAGCAGGATAGAAGTCCTGACCTTCCCTCACGAGAGCCTTCTCAGAAGCTCATGGGCAACCCCAATGGGATTCTTACCAAAAAATGGGGTGTCCTTGTCAACACAATGTCCAGGTTCTTGGTATCTTTTTTTTTTTTTTGCTTTTTTTTTTGTATGTGGGTAGCTCCCTGGCCGGGAATCGAACCCAGGCCGCAGCGCTGACAATGCCAGCGCCGAACAAGCCTTAAGCCACTACACCACCAGGGAACTCCAGGTTCTTGGTATCTTGAGCAAAGAATTGAACAAGACACACACAAAA
This sequence comes from Lyroderma lyra, assembly GCA_004026885.1. NCBI lineage: Eukaryota > Metazoa > Chordata > Mammalia > Chiroptera > Megadermatidae > Lyroderma > Lyroderma lyra. Next base: position 59,841 of record PVJL010002128.1, on the reverse strand, counting down.
GAGATAGTTTATTGAAGAAAAAGTACACTCGAAAGAGGTAGGAGCAGGCTAGAGCAAGGAGAGTGGCTCAAGAGCCCCGATTAATGAGGCTTTGGGGCTTTTATTTTCTTCTATGTCTTCAAGGGAGACACCTCTGGGTGTGGGGTCTCTTGATTGACAAGGGCCCTATTACATAATGCCTTCTGACTGCACATGCCCTTTCCCAGAGTTCAGTCTGTTATAATGATATTAAGAACTTCTAGGCATACGTATGATATTACACTGATGGTATAATGAGGTTCAGGTCAATTGAAGGTCACTGTAATTCTTACTGAGCATGCGTGAGGAATGGGCTCAAACTGGTGGGTTGCTTGTGTCCTCTGACTTCCCCGTATTTGCCTGGAACTTTCTCCTGTGGCTGCCTAGCCTGGGGCAGGGATTACTAGTGAAAGGGTGGTATCAAGGCGGTGACTATGCCAGCAGGGCGAGTCTCATGGGAGGGGTCCTGAGATCCCCCCTATTCTATCTGCCTTCCTCACATTCTCTTGAGAGACATGATCTCCACAAATCTTCATGGGAAGCTGAGGGACTGAAGGTCTCATCTTCTGTATCTGCTTCCTGCTGAAGATGGTTGTTGTCCCTACCTATTGGAGCTCCATGGAGCTCTCACTCTACCTGATCTAAAGGGGGAAGGGGTCTCGAGACCTGCCATCTTGACTTCTTTGTCGAAATGGGCTGGAAGTCTTGTTGGGGCACTGCTAGTATCCTGATGGTCCCTAGATTAGGAGAAAATAATTCAGTTAATAGTTTAAAGGCATTGATCAGAGAAATAGGTTTTAAAGCCCTTGTCACTGGGTGGTTTCAGGATGGAAAGTCTGTTGCTCGGGGTGAGGAGCCAGAGAAAATTGACAAGGAGAGCGATTAAGAAAAGGTGAAACTGAGAGCTAAAGAACAAGGAAAAGGGGTCTTTAGTGAAGTGGGGGGATGGCTGCTCTGTTTGGCCCATATCAGGATTCCATGTCAGCCACTGGGCTTCCAGTCACAGTCCCAGCTCTTAAGGCTGAGCGCAGAATGCCTGTCTGCTCCTCTACAGGCTGGGAGCATAGACACCCTTAGCAGGCCCCTTTGTCCGGAGGAAGGTGTGGGGAGACTCATTTGCTTCTCTCTGCCACTCAGTGAGAAGGAGCCTTCCCCACGCCCGTTACCATTTCCCCAGGGGCTTAGTTTCCCACCAAAAGGCAGCAGGAGGGCCTCACTAGGAGGAGGGCACATTTTTACTTCTTGGGGAAGAGCCTGAAGCAGAAAGAGGCCTGGAATAGATCTTAGATTCCCTTAGGGCACAGATAGCATCTCTTGTATCACTCTTTTCATTTCTTCAACAAACATTTTTCTGAACTAATGACCATAGCAAACACCTTTGGCTCATCGGCCCTTACTAGTTTTCTCACCTGCCACCCCCAGGCCTTGTACAATAGCGTGGCATAGTAGATGCTGATATTTGAAAGAATAAACTTGTGAATGGAAGACAGGTTTCTAGTTTGAGCCCCACCTTACACTATCAAAGTGAAGTCTGTTTCCTCATCTGTTAAAATGTGGGCACATTTTTCCTTGCCCCACCCCAGAGCGATTTTTGTAAGAGTAAGGCAGGGAATGTCAGTACACTTTGGAAATTGTTTTTCTTTTTTTTTTTTTTTGGCGGGGGGGCGGGGGGGTTTGGTATGTGGGTAGTTCCCTGGCCGGGAATCGAACCCAGGCCGCAGTGCTGACAATGCCAGTGCTGACAATACCAGTGCTGAAACCTTAAGCCACTACACCACCAGGGAACTCTGGAAATTGTTTTTCTCTATTACAACTTAAGAGACTTGAGCCTTATGGTCAGGAATGGCAAGTGGACTTGCTCTGGACTGCTAGGAGAAGTGGGTTGGGGAATCTAAGGCCGAGTCCAGGACAGTGATTGACCAGGACTGTTTGGCCTGAGAAAAAGCAGTGGGACAGCTGCTTATCTTCCCCTGGAGTGGGGTTCAGCCTCTGTAGTGGCATCCCCGCAAAGCCTCCTTTGACCCAACTCCTTTAGGGCCCTGTGGTTGATGACTTTCACTCAGCATCTGGGTGGCTCCCTTGCTCCAGTGTGATACCTTTTCCTCTCCTGTGCCTCTGGCTCTTGGCAACCTAAGGAAGTTGGGTGTGCAGAGTTCCACTTCCTCTTTCTCAGAGTTCTAGCAAAGAGGAAGCCCAGCCCCAAGGCCAGAACTATTGGTAGGAGTTCCCTCCTTGCCTTGGAGGAGAAACTTGGGCTCCCCTCTGCCTGGGAATAGCCTGTGGGAATCCTGCAAGGACTCCAGTAACTTTTCTCTTAGTCCTAAAGAGGGTCACTGGCTGTCCTTCACTCACAGATAGGTTGTGATCTTAAATTTCTTCGGGGAGTTGCCTGGTGGTGTAGTGGCTTAAGGCTTCAGTGCTGGCGCTGTCAACGCTACGGCCTGGGTTCGATTCCCAGCCAGAGAACTACCCACATGCCAAAAAAAAAAAAAAAGAAAAGAAAGGAAAAAAAAGTTTCTTCGTAAATCAATTGTTTGGAAAACAGTGTTTCATAGAAATAAAGTGAAGGGAGTGGCTGGGGCTTGGTGGGAGAGGAACAGGAAACCCTAGACTCCAGGGACTCATTGGGGAAGAGGAGTGGGGAAAAAGTTGGGTATAGAGGATGGACCCAATTGTGAAGGGCCCTGATATCAGGACAAGAAGTTTGTCCTTTATCTTATTTTTTAGGGTAGGTGACTGAAGGGTTTTGAGCTGAGAAGTGACACAAACGGGGTTATTTAAAGGAATGTGGCAGTATACAAGTATACAAGGGTTGGGAGCAGGGAGTCTTAAGTGTATTGGTGATACAGGCCTGGCCTGGGTAGTGTGTTGGGAGGGGAGAGTGAAGTGGCCAGACAGAGATGAGGGAGAAGGAAAGTCTGCAAAGAGATTCCAATCTGGCTTCACCTGCCTCTGCTACTCACTGGCTGAATGACCTTGGGCAAATTTCCTAACCTCTCTGGGCCTGTTTTCTCATTTGTAAACTGAAGTGGTTAGACCAGAAGCAGTGAGCAAGGGACGTTTATCAAGTATTGCTGTGTATCTGGGGCTGTGTTAGATGCTCTTTAAGGTTCCTGTCAGCTCTTGGATTGTGCCATGAGTAGAAATAAGGAAACAGGCAGGGGATAAATAACACTCATGATGACACTTTAAAATTTATGAAAAGACCTTAAGCTCAAGCTTTGGAAACTTGGTCACATCCTGGTTCTGCCACTAACTAGCTGTATGGCCTTGGGCAAGTCACTTAACCTCACTTTAAAGTTTACTTAACTGTCACCTGGAGATGATAATGATAACCTAACCTCTTGGGATATTATTTGGGTTAAAGGAGATACTGTATGCAAAGTGCTCAGCATATAGTGAACCCTGGCAGCGAAATGTTTTCTTTCCCTTGTGACCTCCCTTCTTTCTCTCGGTAATTCTGTGAGCTATAATAATAATAGTGTACACTTCTTAAGGATTTACTCTGTGTCACTTCACATATATTAACTCATTTAATCCTCGCAACAACCCAATGAAGCAGGTGCTATTATCCCCACTTCAGGGGATAATATCCCCACATCAAGGAAATAGAGGCACAGAGAGATTAAATGATTTGCTCTATCACACATCTAACAAATGGTATCATCAAGAGAAACCTAGGCAGTAAGAGGTGGAGCCAGGATCCATGCCCCAAATCTCCCTGTTATTTCCCATTTTACAGATGAGAAAACTGAGGCTCAGAGAAGTCCATTTGATTTCAGGCTCACACACAACCAGTCAGTGGCAAAACCAGCTGTCGGAGTGTGCGTGTTGGCCTCAGCCCCCCTGCCTTTACCCTGTTTCCGGTATTAAGGAAGAGATAGATGTTTTATTCCTATATATTCATCATTTAGATCTAATTGTTATTACTAGAGTATTTTATTAGATCATACAGATCTAATTGTTATTACTAGAGTATTTTATTTGTGTGTATATATACACACACACATATGTATAATTCTTATTAAATCCTTTTATAATAAATTATAGATATGATAGACACTTTACTTCAACACGTATCTTCAAAATCTAAGGACAGCCTCCGACATAATCATAATTCCATTATCACATCTAGGAAAATTAATAGTTCCCAATTTGCTAATCTGTAGTCATTTTTCCCCAGTTGCTCTACACGTATCTTTTATTGCTGTTTGATTTTGTTTTTCAAACAAATCATGCATTGCTTATGTCTCTTAAATCTCTTTTAACTTAGAATCATCTCACCTCTCTTTTTGTAGGTGACTTTGACTTTTGCTAGAGATCAAGCCAGTGGTCTTATAGATGTCCCACATTCAGGAGACTGGAACTTGGATCTAGGCTTAAGTGGATGCAGATGAACCTCACTAAGCTTTTTCAGGGTCTCCTTCTTTGATAGCCCTTCTCAGAGTTGTGTAAAGCCAGGGTGTGTGAGCTTTAGCACATAGTCTCAGCAAGTGGTAGTAGCTCTTGATATTTATCCCCGCCTTAGGTCAGCATTTTACCCCAACGTTTATTCTGCAGAAAGTTTTCCTGAAGCTTCTCTTTTTCCAGCCAGGCAGCAGTGACTTTCCCCCTAGCTGGGATTCCTAACTCTGGGTTTGAATATCCCCCATCTTTCTTTCCTCCCACCCTGAGACAACACAGGCAGTTCCACATACCGGCCACCCCCTCGAACCCGGGAGGTGATGATTAATGGGCAGATGGTGAAGTTGAAGTACTGCTTCACCTGCAAGATGTTTCGGCCGCCCCGGACTTCACACTGCAGTGTCTGTGACAACTGTGTGGGTAAGTAAGAGGCCACGGAGGAGCCCTGAGGGAGACAGAGTCCTAGAGACAGGGGAGTCACTCATGGGTGGTGTGGGGACAGCAGGGCCTGAAATATCCAGGGCTGGGCAGGACGTCTGTTCACCCAGATTTGCTCTGACTGAGATGGGCCCATGAGAAGAGGCTCTAGGCTTTAGCCCAGGATTGGTGGATTCCTCTCCCCCAGCTCTGAAGTATGGGGCTGAACCTTTTTTCCAGGCCTCAGCCAAGGTCCCAGGAACCAGAGACTGGAGCAATAACATTCTAGATACATTTCAGCCAGAGAGGGAATGATTTACCATCCAATGGTCCAGGACCAGCCATGCTGAAAGACTTTGATCTGATTCCCAAGGTTGGGAGGGACACGAATCTGGAAACAGGGTTCAAGCTGGTAAGGTGGAGAGGATGTAGCCAGGATTGGAAGCTAAGCTCCCAACCCACAACTGTGGTGGTTGCTGGGGAACCAGAGGCAGTTCGGTCCCCTCTCCCTGCTCTCCAAAGGCCGGGCAGGTCTGATGAGGACCAAGGGTGTGCCCCGAGGAGAGTGTCGTAAGGAAAACGCTATGTGAGAGGGCTCAGGTGAGCTGAGCCATGGTGACTGTGCACGGTCCCCAGGGCAGTGAGCTCATCACGCTGGCTCAGCACTGTCTGAGCAAAAGAACAGTGGGATACAGCCCATCATAGCTGGCAGTGAAGTAGGTGACTCAGTGGGTATCATTCATATATAAAAATCTGCCCCACCCACCCCTTGTGAAGGGTGCTGACTTTGGCATGAGGCCTGCAACGGGCTTGTGACCCACATTCCCACAGGGGACTTATCTCACCAGTCTGGGTGTGACCCCACCCCCAGAGACTTGGTGCTGATGTGAGATCAGCCCTCTGACCTGGCTTCCACAAGTTACATAGTGGCCTGGCCCCTCCCTGGGCCTCTAGTTATAGTGAGAGAGACAGGGGTCATTGGTTGCTCGCAGGTGGTCAGGGTCATAGGCCAGGCACCAAGTACTTTCTGTGGATCTTCTTTGTACCAGGCACTGCTGGACCCTGAGATTCAGCTCTGTGTGAGGCCAACACAGGCCCCCTCATGGAGCTTACAATTGAGCAGGGATAATTGGCCAGTCCACTGATTATAAATAAGTATGTAAATACCATAGGCAAAGTGCTGTAAAAGATAAGTGCCAGGGCAACAGGGCAGGTAACAGGAAGCCCTTATTTTGTCTAGGGTCAGAGGACACTTTCTTAAGGAAGTGAGTGGCTTTGCAGCTCAGATATGAAGGAGGAATTACCCTTCACCAGATAAAGAGACAGGGAGGAGTGTGTGAGGCAATAGGAACCTGTTTGCAAAGGACCAGAAGCAGGGAGTGTCTGAGGAACTGAGAGTGGGCTGGTGCAGAGAGTGAGTAGGTAGGAAAGTCCCAGCCGTGGTGGGAAGCCTCTGAACACCTGTGCTGTGCAGACCAGCCCTAACTCATCTGCCCTGGCCCTTTTCCAGAACGGTTTGACCATCACTGCCCCTGGGTGGGCAACTGTGTGGGAAGAAGGAACTACCGCTTCTTCTATGCGTTCATTCTCTCCCTCTCATTCCTGACGGCCTTCATCTTTGCCTGCGTTGTCACCCACCTGACGCTACGTGAGTCGGCAGGGGTGGGGGCGAGCAGGGGATGGGCCAGCGAGCTTAGCCAGGCCAATGGGCTGTGATCACCATCCCTCTTAGCAGTGACCTCTCTTGTTACTTCCTCCCCAGGCTCTCAGGGAAGCAACTTCCTCTCCACTCTGAAGGAGACACCAGCGAGATATCCTTTGCCCTTTGTCTGCTTGTGGATGCCCTGGCGGGAACTGAGGCCCCTTCACTGGGGTGGGTCCCCACACCCCATCCTATACACAGAGGGGAGTGATGCAGAGCCGAGGTTTGTCCTCCAGAATCCAGTACACCAGCTGCTTCTGTTTACACCTAGGGTAGAGCTGATCCTAAATGGGTTGTCATGACAATGGGATAGCCACGAACTCTCAGCAGCCGCAGTCCCTATCTTCCCCTAAGACACCAAGCTCCCTGGACCATATCATGTACGAGGCCCTTGGTGCTTGGAACCTTCATTCTTTCTGCAGTCCACCACACTAGGCTCATCCTGCTCTTAAAGGGAGCTCTCGAATCCTCCTTGGGGCCCAGGAGGTGATTCTGCTGAGAAGTGGTGACTAGGCCACAGGATGATTACAAACTTAATTCCTAACTAGCTCCACAGAAGGGTAAGTGACAAAGGCTGGGCATGGCAAGATCCCAGGTGCAAGGGAGGCTCCCAGCCCTGATCCCTGGCCCTGAGCTCTGTGTGGGTCCTTGACTGCCCTGCTCACTGTGCTGGAGTTGGTGATCTGCTTCTTCTCCATCTGGTCCATCCTGGGCCTCTCAGGGTTTCACACTTACCTCGTCGCCTCCAACCTGACAACTAACGAAGATGTGAGTAAGGCTGGAGAATCCCTCATTTCTATGCAGGACCCTCAGAGGCATACAGGGCTGAGGGAACTGGCATGGTGGCCACAGTGTAGCCCTGACTCTTATCCTGCTGGGGAAACATGGGTGGAAAATTAAGGCAGCCAGGTGGCTCATTTCAGTGCTCACAGTTTGGCCCTAGGAGACCCAGTGCAGGCTTTTGAGGCCCCCCGCATACCTCAGCCCCTCAATGCAGGCTCTCAGGGCCCCCAAGTTGTTTTCTCCCTAATCCCACAGGAGCAGCACTCACACCATAATTGTCATTACATTTGGCCAACACATTACCATTTCCAGTTCCAGTCATCTCTTTGGGTCCTTTTGCCAGCTCTGAGACAGAAGGAACTAGGATGCTTTTCCCCCATTTGATGATTGAGTGACTCTCCCCAGGATTACATAGCTGGGAAGGGACAGAGCCAGGGACATGAGCCCAGAAGCCAAGACCATACTCACTGTGCCCAACTGTACTTGAGGGCAGCAGAAATATGACCATTCTCAGGGTGTCCTTGAAGCTCTTTGAGGCTTCCCCATTGAGGGGGCAGCCAGGACAGAACTGTGAGGTTCCATCAACCCTCTCCACCTGCTGTTTTACAGAACCCTACCAACAAACATGTTTGAGCACTCACTGGGTACCTAGCTCTGGGCCAGACTTGACCTCCCCTTCTCATTCTCCAAAAAAATAAAAAGGCCAATGAGATCATCTGTTCCAGGGCCACCACTTGCTACTAAGAGGCCCGTCAACCAACACAAAATCATTGTTTGACCTCAACCTCTCATTTGGGGAACCAAGACTTGACACACATGGTAGGGCTATCACGTGCTGGGTGGTTGGTACAGAGCGAAATGACATCAACCAGCACTTCCCAAGGCAGTTTCCTGGTTGCTGGTTCTGCAAGTTATTACTAGAGGTTAAGCAAAAAGGACTGATATGGCCAAATAAATTCTGGGTTAAAGTCAAGCAGGTATCCTTCTCTGCTGAGCTGCTCAGTGCCTTTGATAGCCAGCTTCCCAGAACTAGAAATGGGCAAGATTTCATCTGATGGTCCCACAATACTATCAGAGAGTTGATTATTAAAGTTCCCTAATTTTTGAATGAGGATTGAGACTCAGAGAAGTGATGGTCTGTCTAGGGTCATGCAGTGAGTCAGTGGCAGGGCCAGGGTTCACAGTCAGGTCAGCCTGAGGCCCGAGTTCTTGTCCTGCCCTCCTTCTTAGGTGGCTGGCCAGAGAAAGGAGGATGCACCCAAAAAATTTCTTTTCGAGGCTTCTGTTTGCCTTTACTCTGTCTTCTGTCTTAGTTGGGACCTTCTCCTTTCTGCTGGGTGCCCCCCAACATTCAGAAGTCTCCCACATTCTCACTGAATGATTAAGACATGTCCCCTCCAATAGTTTAGCCAGAATTGGTTTCAGAAATCACTGTCCCGCCACCCCCCGCCCCTCCCCCCCACCCGCAACCTCCTTCCTAGAAAAGCGAAGTGAAAGGAGGTGCCTGACTCAGACCTCCTTCCTGCTTGCAGATCAAAGGCTCATGGTCCAGCAAGAGAGGCGGTGAGGCCTCCGTCAATCCCTACAGCCATAAAAGTGTTATCACCAACTGCTGTGCTGTGCTCTGTGGCCCCCTACCTCCCAGGTGAGACAGGGTGACCCTGTGAGTCCACACCTCTCAGATTCTAGAATCAGCCAGGCCTCTCCCTATACCACAGTCCTGTCTCCACCATCCTCTGATGAATGCAATCAGGGCATTTGTCACATAACAGAATTCTGTGGAGAGTTGTAATTTTTAATCATGCGCTCATTGTAGGGAAAAAATGCAAAATATAAAAAAGGAGTATTAGATATCACAGGTAATCTTACTCCCCAGGGATAACCACAATTAATGTTTTGGTCACGCTTGCGAGACGCTGCCGTTTTGATGCTGATGGCGAGACTGGGTGGGGCCTCTGTCTTCCCTCCAGGCAAAAGAGAGCCCTAGTGGCTCATCCCTGCTGAGAGGTGCCCCCTCCATCCTGACAGCAGGGGGCGCCAGAGCACCGAAAGGAAGCTAAATTGAGGGATACTTCAGGAACAGTACTTCCTCACACTGTCCCCCCTTTGCTCCTGCCCAATGTACCTGTCACCCATTGTGCCTGGGGAAAGGGACAGTAGGAGTCACACTATCTCCAAATGCCCTTTCATCCTTCTTCCTCTCACCTGCAGCCTGGCCCTTGGCAGCCAGGCAGAAAGGTGGAGCAGTTAGAATTAACTGAATAATTCTGTGGCCAAAGCCAGGTGCCTAGAGTGCAAAGAGCACCCTTCTGGAAGGGAGGAGTCTTAAGCCCCCAATGGGAAGGCAGTTTCCCTTTCCTTAGCCTCTCTAGGGCTGAGTCTTCCTTGGCTGGGAGGTGAACTCTTGTCATGCAGCCCCAGGCCTGGCGCGCTAGTGTATGGCAGGGCCCTCACATGTACCCCTTGTGTTTTGGAAGCCTGATTGACCGGAGAGGATTTGTGCAGTCTGACACCGTGTTGCCCTCGCCCATCAGAAGTGACGAGCCAGCCTGTGGAGCCAAACCTGATGCCAGCATGGTAGGAGGCCACCCCTGACCTGGGATCAGTACTTGCCACCTGCTGGCCTGTTTGCCCCTCCGCACTCACCTGCCGGAATCCTCCCCATTCCATCCGAGGGAAGCAGAGCTGCCAAAGACTCAAGTTTTTTCGTATTTATTTCCCACCCTGCGTGGCTTCCCCCCCGCAGTGTTCCATGGCTGTATCCTCTGCTTCCCAAACCCAAGTTCCCACAGCTTTGGGCCCAAGATCCCCCTTGTTGATCAGTGACAAGAATGACAAGACAGAGAGGCCAGGGCCCCTGCAGCCGCCCAGAGGACCATGCCAAGTCTCTGCCCATGGCAGGGCGAACCCTGTGTGAGTGAGGGTGTGGATTGAGTGCTATGCCTCCCAGTTGCAGGAGCTGCTGGGCCATCTGAGCCAGGGTCCTGGGGTGAAGCAGGACCGATGAGCATTTCGCTCTGGACAGTGAGCTGTGCAAGAGGATGCTTCCATGAGCTGCTTTGGTTTGTGGGCTCCTTCATTCTTTTTATGATGATCATTGTTCTTCATTTTATTTTTTAAAAAAATTTTTGGTATGGAGCTGGCAATAGGATAGAGCTGGGTTCCAAGTTGAGAAGGCAGAGTTAGGGCTGGGTTAGGGGGGCAGCCTGTGTCGGAGGAAGCCAAACCAGCCAGGCAGGCACCCAAGACCTCAGCTCCTGCATGATTCTCGGGCAGCACACTAGGAATTGGGGGCCTTGCCCTCTCTCTGCCCATGGAGGGTTCTCTGTGGGATCCCAACCTGCCCCTCCACCTCTCTCCCAAGTCAGGCTGGGGATGGGTAGGTTATACTCATACTGGCAATACTTGAAACGGGTTTATTAATGCTGGGTATTTTGCACATTTTATAGACCTCTTTTCTACATAGCATTTTTTAAATGGAAGAAGAAGAAAAAAAAGTCCGCCACATTGCTATCTATGTAGTGCCAGGTTAAGGGTTATCGGAAGGCAAGTTGTTTTTAGTAAGTTTCTTACGAGACCTTCTGGCTGTGAGTTTGCTTGTGCGTCTGTGCGTGTGTGCCCTTGTACAGATGTGGCTGGCTCCCACTTCCCCACATCCCCTGAGCTGCTCCCCTCCCCGCCATCCCTCCTGAGTGTTAGTGAGCAGCAGCAGGAGCAGCCTGAGCTGTGGGGACAGAGAGCGTGTGCATGGGTTACAAGAGACCCCTGGGCTCCTGTTGCGGCTCAGCCCCTCTCCGGAGATCAGACAGCCACTGGCTGGGGACTCAGCCACCCCCCACCCCACCCCTGCCACCCAGCCCCCAGGTCAGGCTTCCAGTTGGGATCTGCCTAGACTGGCTGAAGCTGGGTGTGGTGGATGGTGTAATGGTTGTAGGGAGTGGCTGCCATGCTGCAGGCCACACCCACTTCTCCAACCCCTGAACTTAGGATCTGGTACAGGGGCTAAAGGAGAGGGAGTCTCTGCCAGCTGGAGGCCTAGATTCAGAAAAGAGGAAGGAAGGAGCAGGGTAGTGAAGATTGGCCTAAATCTGGGCCAGAAACTCAAAGGATGTCCCTCCTCTGCTGGGAGCTATAGTTTCTTGTCAAAATAGATAGCAAATTGCACCTCTGTCCTCCTCCCTATTAGCCCTTCAAGTGGGCTGAAGTCCTTAGAGCAAGGCATAGGAAGTCCCCTCTCTTGCCCTTTCTTGCTCCAGAGGCTAGTAGGTCACAGGCAGCTGAGAAGTGGCAGCCACAGAGGATCCCCTCTGGAAGAAACAGCTTCACTCCAGCCACAGGGCCCTGGGCCACACTGGAGTGGCACTGGCTGGTGGGGAGGGAGCTGGCTAGAGGAGAGGACTCCCGCCTGCCTTTTATTTAAGCCAGTATTCTTTGTTCTTGCTTGTAATAAAACTTTTGTTTTTAAGAGTTGATTTGCTTTGGTTTGGTTTTTGTTTGCTTTTCCTTTGCTGAGGTCCCAAATGGCAGCTGTCTGTTCTTTCAGGCGAACTTGGTCTTTCCTGGGGAAACAGAAGGCAGGCAGCCCAGCCACTCAGCTAGAGTTCTCTCCTGGCTGGACTCTGTCTGCTGGAGGCAGAACAGAGGGGGCTACAGCTAAGCCCCCATAGGCATGTGAGAAGAGGCCATCCTATCCGTACTGGTACTCCACCCCTCTACCTACTCCTGCCTCAGGGTCTTGGAGACTCCCAGGTTCTTCTTCCTTGCTGTCTTCCCACTCTGACCCCCAGTGACTGCTCAACTGAAAACATGTTTATGAGACAGTAGATTCCAGCCTGAGAGCCTGAGCTTCCTTGGCCCTCACCCATGCCTGGGCAGCAGGACCCAGCCAGACAACTCATAACACTGGCCCACCTCTCTGGTATCTCCTCCAGGAGGACACCTGTCAGGATTTTGCCATCTCCTGCACAGCCTGAGGGGAGCTAACAGGCCTCTTTGCAGAGGGTTAGCTGGTAAGACCGTATCTCCCCTGTCAGCCAGCACTGCCTACTCCCCTCACACACCATCTCATCCTCATTGCATGCCTCACCCACCCCATGAAGCCCCTTCATCTGTCTGGTGTGTGGTGCAGTGTGTGTGCTGGCGGTGGTACGGTCCCCAGGGCTCCCCCCTGAACAGAAAGAGGGGGGTGTGGGGTCAGGGTAAAGAGCCTAGCCCCCCTCTGGACTGAGGAAGTAGCTTTGCACAGAGCAGCTGTCCAACTGGAGCAGGAGGTGAAGGGTGAGGGCGGGGAGAGTGGCGTACCTGCTCTGAAGTGCTTGGGCTTGTTCTGGTGGTGACCTGGTGTGCAGGGGCCCTCGATCACTAACACGGTGTCCTGGCTTTCTGTCCCTGCCGAGCTTTCTCTCCCCTGCCCGTTTTCTCCTGCTTCGTTGCCTGCTGCCCAATTCTTGGCCCTTCTGTGGGGAAGAGGTAGGTGCTATGGCAGCACCTGTCCCCACCAACATCCCTGCAGGCCTCCTCTCTCCTCCCAATCCTGCTAACCCTCTCTCTTCTCCTTCTTTGCTGTTCTACCTGGGATCTCCAGTGTATGCAGAGGCTTAAAGACCTCCTGAGGACCACTGCTCTCTGCCTCTCCAGGAGTGGCCTGGGGGGAACCAGTCACCCGGCACCTCCACCTGCCTAAACTGTGGCCCATCTGCCACCATCTGTGCCTACAGGGTCTACCCCCAAGCCTGCCCCACACATAGGCTCTCCAGGGTCTCCCCATAGGGGGCAGGGGCTGGCCTCTTTACCCCCCACCCCCACCCCCCGTCCCCACTCCATGCCATCCAGAATGTGGAAAAGCCATACCGCAGCTGTCAGCACATGGATGTAATGCTATGCTGAAACTCGCCCTCCCCTCCTCACTCCCTCTTCCCCAGATTTGTAAGGTGTCCAGACTCTAGGAATCTTGCCTTACAGCCTGCCCACCCCCCCCACCCCCCGCCGCCCCCAAATGAAGCATAGCCATAGTCAAGCTAAGCAGGTTTCTTCAGGAGCCGTCTGGGGTGTTGATGGTGATGACGCTGCTGAACAAGTTTGGTGACTGTTCTAAGCACAACTGGTTCGACACTGTTCCCACGGCTCCCCCCACCCCCGGAGTAGGCAGGTTGCAAAGAGGATGCTTGCTTGTATCCTTTGCTCCAGGTACCGAGGGACTGAGCTAGTGCTAACAGCCCTGTTTTCTTCAGAGGAAACTGAGCTGAGCCTTGAAAATCTGCTGAGCCCAAGGCGGGGGCTCCTTATCTGCTGTTCTGTATCTTTTTTAACCAAAATAAAGATTTCCTTCTTCTTGCCATACCTTGGCTGTCTGGTGCTGCCTTTACTTTGGGGTCCAGGGGTGAGGGGGGTGCAGTGAAAGTGCAGACGAACATCTGGCTTACCCTCACTGCCAGCTTTGTTCCAGCTGGTCAGCGCTGTTCTAGAGATTTAAAAAAGGAACAGCAAAGCCAGAAGTGATGCAGGAAGAGTGACCAGTGTCCTCTTTGCTGCCCTTCTAGAACTCCTGGTCTCAGTTCCAGAGACCTTCAAGCCTTAGCTGACCTCTGAACTCTGATAGTTCCCAGCTCAGACTAGGACAGAGTATTTAATTCCATTCTGCGACTGTCACACCCCTGAACTGAGCCCAGCCCAGTGTAACACTCTCATGGAAGCTTCCCTCTCCCCAGTTCCACTTCACATCGAGATACAAACATAGCATGCTAAGAGCTAAAAAATAACTACAGTGGCCATTTAGTAAGGGTTTGCCAGGTGCCAGGCCTGTTCTCTCACCTAAACCTATGAGGAAGATCATGTCAGCCTTTTTACAGATGAAGGAACTGAGGCTCAAGGAAGGCACAGGAGTTGCCCATCTTCCTTCTGATAAGGCAGCAAATTCAGGATTTGAACCTTATCTCAGTCCTGACTTTGACCCTTCTACACTACCCAAGGAATGAATGTGGGTGCTTTAGGAGGAGTGGATCTCAAAGGGAAAAACCCTAAAATTAGAGAATGTCTCTCATAGCCAGTAATGGGCTTAGAGATGATCTATGTGGCTTCCTTGAACTGATGGGGAAACTGAGGCCCAAAGGCAGGAAGAAACCTGCCCAAGACCTGACAACAGAGCTGGTATGCAGTCCCACACCCTGAATTCATTCCATTCTTTTTCCAAAAATTCCACACTATGTCCTAGACTGGACTGATCTAGAAGATGTGGGATACTCTAAACACCAGTGCCTTGAGGAGAAAATGTTTCAGGGTAGCTGAGTCACTGGGAAGTAATCTATCTAACATCTTCTCCCAAAGGCACCTAGTAGAGTGAGCTCTTGGCTTGATAACTGAACTCTCATTCACAGCTAGCCACTGGGAGAAGATGCCATAGCTTCCTCCATTCGCCTGTTTAGTTGATCATTCTAAGACTGAAGACATTTCCTAGGAAGTTCTTCCTGGAATCTTAACCAGAGTCCCTCCTGCTGCAATCAGAGCCCTGTCCTCTGTTCTCAGTGGAGATAGATAGCAACTCTTTGCTGCCTTTCCTGTGCCACAGAGGAGCCTGTTATTACCAGCTAAGAAGGATTGGTTGTCTATGGGACCAGAGGCCTCAAGTCTGCTGGTAGGATGGATGCTATACAGAAGTGTGGAAAGTAGCAGGCAGGATGAGGAAAGCCCCTTTGGGCTGCAGCCCTAGCTCCTGTCCTGCTGACTTACATGGCTGACTGTGGAACTCTGTGCCCTGCCGGGGCCTGCTACCTCCTGCCTGCCTGGGCTCCCGGACTTGGGAAATGGAGGCCTGGAGGCAAAAGGAGGTGCCTGAGACAGGAACTGAGTCAGGATCAACAGGCCAGAGCTGGCAGGAGATGTCAGGCAGCCTGGCTCCCAGATTCGGGAAGGGAGGGAGAAGAGTGAAAGGGCTTCCTTTCTCTTGCCCAGGGCTGTGCTGAGGGTATGGAGCTTGCAGTGTGAATCACCACCAGGCCTCCTGGCTTGAGTGATAGAAAAGAGAATGCCCCTCTCTAGAGACAGAAATAGTTCCAGAATTGCCAGGACCCATATCCCAGGTTTCTATTGTTCTGGGATCTCCAGATTTCCCCAGGACTTGCAAAGCCTGGACTGGATGACTAGTAAAAAGGAAGGTCCTTGAGGGTCAAGGGCCTGTATAAACTAGAGGAATGCCCCAGATGGAGAGGGAGAGGCAGTGCTCAGTGAGCACATTTGAGCATTTGTCCATCTTCTTTCCCCTGTGGACACCCAGTTGGGCATCTCATCTTTGGCTAAGGCCTGGTGTGGAGCTCTCCCTCATTTTATAGACCCCAGCTCCATGTTTGTGCTGTGAGTGTATAAGTTTATAATAATAAAGTTGGTTGGATTTTTTTTTAACATAATAATATTAATAGTTACCATCCACTCTACTAAATGCATTCCACCAACTCATTTAATCCTTACAACAGGCCCCATTTTACACTTAGGAAAGCCGAGGCTCACAGAGGTCAAGTCACTTGGCCTACGCCACAACAGCTTGTAAGAATTGAATCCAGGTGGTCTGACTCCAAAGATACTTGGCTATTCTGTCTCTTAGAAAAATAATATACATTCATCATTGATAACTTCAAGAGACTAGGAAAAGGAAAAAGAAAATCACAGTCTTACTACCTAAAGATACCCTTTGTAAACTGTTGGTATTTTAGTGTTTCCTTTCTATCATTTTCTGTGTCAGTGATCTGATTTGAGCAAAATTTTCAGTATATCAAGGCTAAAATCCTTGCTTCCTTGGAAAACCTGTAGCATCAGCCCAGACATGTTCCTACATTTCCTTCCAAGAGGCAGATCTCATCTTTGGGCTTCAGAGTTCTGGCGTAAGCCTCCCTCCAGATGGGGAGGTGGTTGTTCAGACACCACGAGGAATCTGGAGGGGTCAGGCCTGTGAAATGATCCTGGCTACAGGATTAAGCTGGCTAGATCCCAGTGAGGAGACCCCACCCCTGGAGCCCCATCTCTGAGCTTTAGCTAGCATGGAGCAGATAAGCAGGAACCCACCCTCCTGGGTGCAGTGCCAACACCTTTATTTATTTATTTATTTATTTTGGAGGGGTGCTTCCTTGGCTGGGAACTGACACCTTTAGATGAAAGGACCTCGTAGCTTACACGAGGACAGCACCCCAACAAATGGACCGAGGTTGGCAACACAGAAGTCTCCATCTCTGAGTACTCTGTTAGGGATCAGAGGTGGGGCCATGGTCAAAGGGATGGGATCTAGAAGCTTCTGAGAAGCAATCTGTGGGAGGCAGTACTCAGCTGGGTCTGCTGCCCCATAAAACGAAATGGTATGTGTCACTGCCACCTCCTTTTTCTCCGTGCTCTCTCCCCAGTTGCTAGCGTCCCCCCTGAGTAAACAAACTGGGCTGAGCACCAAGTAGCCTGCTTCCCAGCCTCTGGCACAGGATGGGTTGGGTCAGGCAGGAAAGTGGAACAGCTGGCAAGCTGGGCCCCCCACCCTCTGTGAGCCCCACTGATGGAAGATGGCAGGTGGCTTGGAGGGGGCAGATGACCTGGCATGGAGAGCCAGAGGGCAAATCCTCAAACAAGTTGCAACAGGCCACCAGCTTGAAAGGGAAAATTGTGCTGTGATGGGAAAGGTGACCAACAAACCTACTGGGTGACTAATTACAAAGGCTGGGCTACAGCGTCAGAGGCGGCTCATTAAACATCTCATTAAGTGGCACCCTAAAAGCTGCCACCTGTGCATTCTGGGCGCTCAGAGGGGACAGGACCCTGAGGGGGAGTGAGAACCAGGAGATGGAATTATTTCAGGTAGACTCCAGAAGCGGCTTGGACCTCACTTCTAAATACATCCTAGAGTTCATAAGTCAGAGGCCTCACAGGGAGAGAAACCAAAGGAATTAGGATGCAAGGGGCTTAGTAGCTGTGTGGCCTTGAGCAAATCTCATCCCTCTCTGAGTCTTAGTATTCTTACCTCTGAAGTGGGGTAATAGTCACTGTCCTGCCCACCTCACTGAGACATCCATAGTAGGGATTGAATTAGATTGTGGATATAAAGGTACTTGGAGGACTGTACAGTCCTACCTAAACATGAATGATCTCGCCTGCACCAAGGGGAAAACATACTTGGCAGGATTAGGAACCCCATCCTCCTGTATCTGGCTTTATGGGGTCTGCCTAGGCTGAAGTCATCCTCAGCATCTGAAATGACACTGAAGGAGAATCTGATTTGAGAAACTGGGGCAGTTACCTAATAGAGGCATCCATGTAATGGAAGCTCTGAACAAGAGGGGACAGCCTGGAACCTGGAAAGGTGCCGGTACAGTTGGGGCCAACACCCAGATTTCTCCTGCTGACTGTCCTGATGACTCAGCCCACATCCCAGCCCTTTTACCTTTAAGGAAGCGCCGGAAAGGGTGTGGGAAGGAGAGGGAAGTAGGTCCTGGGCCTCAGGCCCGCCCCTTGCCCCTCCCTCCCCACCCTGCTCTGGGCCTGGCCTTCCAGCCAAAAGGCAGGCAGACAGCAGGAGAGGCCCAGAGTCCGGCATTGGTCCCAAGGCAGCCAGTTAGTCCGCCGCCTGTGTGTCTGTCCCCAGAGCCATGGAGAGAACCAGTCTGATCCAGAAGGCCAAGTTGGCGGAGCAGGCCGAACGGTATGAGGACATGGCAGCCTTCATGAAGAGTGCTGTGGAAAAGGGTGAGGAGCTATCCTGCGAAGAGCGAAACCTGCTGTCAGTGGCCTACAAGAATGTGGTAGGTGGCCAGAGGGCTGCCTGGAGGGTCTTGTCCAGTATAGAGCAGAAAAGCAGTGAGGAAAGCTCAGAGGAGAAGGGCCCGGAGGTGCGAGAGTACCGGGAGAAGGTGGAGACCGAGCTCCGGGGCGTGTGTGACACCGTGCTGGGCTTGCTGGACACCCACCTCATCAAGGAGGCTGGTGACGCTGAAAGCCAAGTCTTCTACCTGAAAATGAAGGGTGACTATTACCGCTACCTGGCCGAGGTGGCCACTGGTGATGACAAGAAGCGCATCATCGACTCAGCCCGGTCGGCCTACCAGGAGGCCATGGACATCAGCAAGAAGGAGATGCCACCCACCAACCCCATCCGCCTGGGCCTGGCCCTGAACTTTTCCGTCTTCCACTATGAGATCGCCAATAGCCCTGAGGAGGCCATCTCACTGGCCAAGACCACCTTCGATGAGGCTATGGCTGACCTGCACACCCTCAGTGAGGACTCCTACAAAGACAGCACCCTCATCATGCAGCTGCTGCGAGACAACCTGACGCTGTGGACGGCCGACAATGCCGGGGAAGAGGGAGGCGAGGTGCCTGCGGAGCCCCAGAGCTGAGCCGCGCCTGCTACCCTCCCTGCCCTGCCTGCCCTTCCCTGTCCCCCACCCCCGGCAGAGAGGACTAATATGGGGTGAGAAGCCCAACCCTTCTCCCCGAATGCTCTGCCCAGCTCAGAGAGGCTCAAGAGAAAGGAGGGACCAATAGAGCTGAGGCCACCTGGAGCACCTTTCCGGCAGCTGTCAGGTGCTCCAAACCACCCGTCATCCCACCCAACCCTGCTCTGTGCACCCTTCTCCTCGAGACCCTCCTGGTGAACCGGGCCACTCCTTCCTGACTCCCTCCTGTCCCTGCTGCCTCTGGATCTTAAGAATTGAGGAGTGTCCCACTCCTGTAGCTGAGAACTGGACTGTGCGGCAGAGGCTGGAGATGTGTGTGTGTGTGTGTGTGTGTGTGTGTGTGTGAGAGAGAGAGAGAGAGAGAGAGAGACCCCAGAATGAAAGTGAAAGCATGTCTGCTGGGTGTGACCGACCATATTTCTCTCAATAAAGTTCCCCTCTGACACTCCTCCTGTCTTTTCCAGTTATTATTGGTAGAAGGCTGGGACGGGAATTGGTGTATGATTTACAGGAAGCCTGACTTTGGACCTCTGACTTAGGGCCCCAACTTGCCATGAGGCTGGCTCAGTGACCCGTGGGCAACACTTTGGGGCCGGTGACTAGGTGAGAGGTGGGGGGTCTGGCTCTATCAGGGTGGTCCCAAGCAAACTGATCTGGCCCCGGGAGGGTCAGGGGAGCAGGAAGGCGGCCCTGAGGCTCTTCCGCAGAAGAACTGATATTTGAGGGGACGGGAAACCAGTGAAATCTCAGGTATGAGGTCTGAGAACCGCACGGATATGCTGCAGTGAGCGCACTGAGCACTGACTATTTGAAAGCGGGGAAGAGTCCCGTCAGTGCTCAAATCTGAGAGGCGGGAAGAACGACCTGGTGTAGGAAAGGGGAACGCTCCCCAGCGCTCGCAGACGGGGACAACATAAAGAGGGCTGGCGGGGAGGAGGTGCGAGCTGGGTGGGAGCGGAGAGCGGTTCCGGCCTGCGGAGCCTGCCGCCTCCGCTCCCAGGTGCAACACGCCAGGGCTTGCGGCCGCCTCGCTCGGTCCCGCCTAAACGGCCGGGCTGGAGGCGGGCCCGAGGCCGGTATGGCCCAATAATGGGACGGCGCTGCGCGGTGTACCGCCCTCGGGGCCAGTCTGGCCAGTGGGGAAATGAGGGGCAGACGCGCGCGACCGGACTTCCAGATACCCGCCGGGCCCTGCGGGTACGGCGACGCTCTGCGGGAGTGAGGGTTCCCCACCACCCACTGAGCGCCAGAGGTGGCGCTTTCCGGGTTTCACTTCGACAAGTTGCCACCTGCCCGGCCCCAGTGATAGGCATCCTCAGAACAGCGGTCCGGGGCGGGGCGGAAAAAGCAGTCCTCTCCCATTGAGTCATTTGCTTAACCTGCGCTGCGGTCCCTGGCAGGCAGGGCCGGCTCAGGTGTCCTCACCACATGCCGGAGTCCAGGCAGCCCTGAACTGGTGGCCAGGAAGCTAGGACTGTGTCCCTGATTTGGTTGTGTGACCTTGAAAAAGCCATTATACCTCCCTGAATCTCAGTTTCCCCTTCTGTATCAAAAGGGTCTTAAACTAGAGACTCTAAACCAGTGGTTCTCAACCTTCCTAATGCCACAACCCTTTAATACAGTTCCTCATGTTGTGACCCCCAACCATAAAATTAGTGGTAGCTGCTCTCCGCACATGTGTGACTGGTCCGCATAAGTGCATTATGTGTTTTCCCATGGTCTTAGGCGACCCCTGTGAAAGGGTCATTTGACCCCCAAAGGGGTCGCGACCCACAGGTTGAGAACCGCTGCTCTAAACGAAAACCGTAAAGAATCTGGGTTCTGGAGTCAAACTGCCTGGGTTTGGCTCCCAGCCTTCTTTGACTAAGGCTCTTAACCCTGCTAAATTTTGTGTCCTTGTTTATAAAGTGAAGATTAAAAAGTAGTACCTTCCTCTTTGGAGTTGCTGTGAAGTTTGAGAAAATAAACACTCAAAGTAGCCCATAGTACATATTAGCTATTATTAATCCTTCTAGCATCAATAGTCTAGAATTGACCCAGCATTTCTGTGTCAAAAGGAGAGACTCATCAGTCAGGCCCAGTCCTGAGGAGCAGCTTTCCTGCCAAAGTTGACCCACATGCTCAGTGGGCCATGTGAGGACGCTAGCCTGACAGAGTGGTCACTCCTCTACCTGGCAGGAGTGGAGGTACTCAGTTCAGCCTCATCAGGTTCCCCAGAGTCCATGTTTGGCCACACCCATGTGACTCAAAACTGAAGAGCTCTTATCAGAGCTAGTAATTCTAAAGGGGAAGTTGGCGAGACCACTCCCATGCCTTCCCGGGTCCCCTGTTTTCTCCCCTCCTTTCCTGGAAGTGTGTTGGGTTTCAAATCAGGCAGTGACTCTGGGCTAGGGCAAGTGACTCCCCCTCAGCTGTGGAAGTGACCCGATTTCTCTTACCAGACAGGTCTGGTGACTTTCTTTTAATGGGGTAGGTCCTGGGAAAGGAATTTCTTTTCTCTCAGCCTCTGACTTTGCCTACTCCCTTTACAAAACACATACTTTCCCTATATGGTGAAATAAATGAACTCTCCCTCAGGTGGTGTGTTGGTATGGAAGGATTTCAAAAGTATATGCTGTGTGGATTAGAACATCATCAAATCGGAAGGCTAGACGTGAGCTGGCTTAGGCACCGGCTTCTGATCCTGAGGGTCTCAGGCCTTTATGTCTTTGACATATTTTTTTAAACCTCTGTAAAGCTTTCTTACTGTTATGCAGTGTGAGGTTTCAGTGAATATTTCTTGTCATCTTTTCCTGGCTAGATTTGCCATTTAAAAAATTTCAGTGTTTTTTGTTTGTTTTTCTTTTTTCTTTTCTTTTCTTTTTTTTGAGTGATGTAATGTTCTGGATTTAAATTCTAGTAATATTTGGACAACTTTGTGGATATATAAAAATATTGAACTGTATACTTTGGAAGGATGAGTTTTATGGTATGTGAATTATATCTCAGTTTTAAAAATCAGTTCCAGAGGACAAAGCAGGTAAAGAATGCCAACTTCTGCTGGAAAATTTCACGGTGGCCATTCTCCCTTCCCCATTGTCCTTTCCACTTGAGCACATTCTTTTAACCTTTTCCAAATTTCAAAGCCTGTCTTCAGGTCGAAATGTGACCTCTCCCTTTAACACACATATAGAGCTTTGGATATGTGCTGTCTATCCTCCCAACAGCTTTTATTTAAATATTATTATTTTTGGGGGGGTAGTTCCCTGGCTGGGAATCAAACCCGGGCCGCAGCATTGAGTGCGCTGAAGCTTAGCCACTACACCACCAGGGAACCCCAACAATACCTTTTATTTATATAGGTATATGTATTCAGTTAGGATTTCAAATCTACTTGATTCTGCCTCTGGGTTTATAGCTATGTCCTCGGTTTATTTCTTATCTCCCCCAGAGAGCTCCCTAAAAATAGTAACTTTGTCCCATGATTATTCCTTTCTTCCCACAGTGTTTCCTGCAAAGTTTTGGGTACAGGAACAGTTGACAGAACTTAATTTGAAAGCCATCCCTCTAGATGCCTGGAAACCAAGTTGAGTGCCCGGTCCTCTGTTGTGGAAATGGAGATACAGCTGGTTCTGAGAGGAGACAGGGCTGTCTATACAGAATGGGTTTACAAAGATTCAAATAATCCCATCCGTATCCTTTCTGTATTGCCATAGTATCCCTAAGGAAACAGAGGCAGAGGACTTGCAAAGACCTTCCTCTATCAAGAATTTGAGTGTTATGGGGGAAATCTACAACTTAAAATTTTCTAGAGACTGTATCTACTCTTTTCTCACATGTAATTACTTCAAAAAGTCCAAATTGGCTCTGTAGATCCATGGGAGTAGGTGACAGAGGGCAAAGCATTGGGGTCAAGATGCCTTCTCAGAACCAACCAGGCATCCCAGGGAGGCCAAAGCACTGGAGTCAGGCAGGCCACTGTGGATCCTTCCAGAAAGGCAAGATACTCCTATGCACACTGCACACGCACATCCAATGTCCAAATGTCCAGTGCCTTTTTGGGAAATCCTGATTTCACATGCTTGCACTAAGATTGTTTGTCTGACCGCCACTCGTGCTGCTTCTTAGCAGAAGTACCTTCTTAGAGAACAGCTGACATGACTGCTATGTGCCAGGCAGTTTCATACTTTAATCTCATAGCAATACGTATTACCGTCTTTGTTTTGCATTCGAAGAGATTGAGGCTCAGAGCAGCTAAATAACCTCATAACCAAGGTTATTCAACTATTTATGAGCTTGAGGAGTGGAATGGATCTGACTCCAAGTCCCATGACTTTTAAACTCCAACAGCTGTTTTCAAACTGTGTTCAGAGGGTTCCCCAGAAGCTGCCACAGGGCGGGAGTCAAGTGGTCAGGGTTTCTAGTTTCCACAAATGTTGGCTAAAATAGCCAAAAAGGTGTGTCTGTTTTGTATATTGGAATTACATGAGTTAAAAATAAGTTAGAAAAGAACCACATCATGGTATGCTGCCCTGCTCCTACCTTGGACTTTCTAAGAATCGAGAAAGTCTTACTCTACTCTCAATATAATGACACCCCAGGACCAGTAAAAAAGGAATCACTGTAAATGAGAAAAAACTGTGTAGTGGACCAATTTCCTAGCTCACTGGTTATATAGGTGTATATCCTTTATTCCTTTTCAATTCTTCACCCTGTTCTCAGGCTTACCCATTCCATCACTGCTGTGTGTGTAAAAGTAGGCTGCTGCAGGGTAGGTCCCCCTCCTCTCAGAACCCCCAAGCCCCACCTACCACTGAGTCAGGAGCCAGGAATGTCTGTGGGGGCAGCAGACAGATATGTCAGCCTGGAGGTGTCAGAGGCTGATTCATCTCTCATCTCCACCCAATCTTCTCTTACTGCTCTCTGGGAAATTTAACTCTCTGTCTGGAGAATCACTTCCCAAGTGGTGGTACATGTACCCCCAGGGGTTCGTGCTGGGTCGTTCAGGGGGTTCATGAAAAATAATCAGTAATGGCAAAAAATAAGTAAAGTAAAAAAATGCAAAACATTCATTATGAAACAATAAATGTTACATTTGATTCACTATTAATGGAGACACTTCAAAATTCTATCACATTAGCAAATGATGATTGGTGAGGCATGGCTATGGACCCTATCCCCAAACTACTCTTTTACCAATCATTATGTACAGTTTCAGAACAATTCATTTGTGATGTTTCTAGAACTTCCCCAAACTTATAAATACATGCACATCCAGACTGTTTGATCGGTTTAGTTATTGACTGAGTCAGAGTAAGTGCATTGTCTTTAATAGTGATTCTTTTCAAGTAGTTTTTAAATTTCATGTTTATTTATTTATTTATTTATTTATTTATTTATTTTGCTTTTTGGTATGTGGGTAGTTCCCTGGTTGGGAATCGAACCCAGGCCGCAGCGCTGACAGCGCCAGCGCCGAAGCCTTAAGCCACTACACCACCAGGGAACTCCCCTAAATTTAATGTTTAAATACTTGATCACTATGATCAATATTAAACTGTGTTACAGATATTATAAAATTAAATCTGTAGTTTGTACTTTTAGTGTAATTTTTCTTTCCTAACTTATTACTTCATTTCCACTATTTTAGATTAAGATAGGCACTGAGCAAAAGTGTCAGTATTTAAAAACAGCTGTTTTAAAAACAGGGGGTACAATTTATAGAAATGGGTTGAAAAGGAGTACAAGTGGGACAAGGTTAGGAACCACTGGTCTAGAAATAAAAGAGGGAAATCTCAGATTCTGAATGCATGAAGTCTTCAATCTGTGGCTAGGGACAGTACTTAATATATTAGATTATGATATCCAATTAATAGTTGTTGAAAGAGAAAGAAGGAAGGAACACTTTCCCCCCCTATTTTCTTCCTTTAGAATAAAATTAACCTGAAATTCCCTTGTCTGACTACAGAGGGGACAGATTTTTAACTCAGAATCAATTGTGTGATGACTGGTATGCTTTATGAGTTGGGAGAAATCTTAGCCACGTCCCAGTTTCTTCCATGCTGGTTCTATGATTCCACAGAGCAATGTGGAGGCTCCAGAATTAATATAGAGGAAGAGGCTACCATCCCTTGCTGTGCAAATACAGAAGGGAAATGTATTTCCACAGCAAGAACACTGCTTGAGATTTTAGATTTACTTGGAATGGCTTTGATGGGATCTTTTATCTTCCTCCTCTGCAACTTCTTCAGCATTTTGAATGGGGGAAAAAACTAGAACTTTGCTGTATATTATGGTCCAGAGCATTTTATCAATACTCATCTTTTTTTTTTTTTTTTTTTGGTAGTTCCCTGGCTGGGAATTGAACCCAGGCCACAGCGTTGACAGCGCTAAAGCCTTAGCTACTACAACACCAGGGAACTCCTCATCTCTTTTTTTGTTACCTTAGTTGGGCTCCAAATCCCCAGCTCATCCCTTCACTGCTCCTCAGTCTTAAGCCACCTGGACACCTGGGCTTCTGAGGCTGTCCAGTTGGCTCTCTGGCTGGAAATGGAGGACACAATAGGTTATAAATGAAACTTACAGCTTCCTCTATCCTCAGCAGGCCTGATGCCATTGAGGTATGTGCTAATTTGGGACTCTTCCTTCTAAACGGGACAGGAAGCAAAGCTGGGTAGCCCAGACCAGGCTGGGTCAGGGCTCAATGGCCAGGAGCAAGAGAGAAGGGAAGCAACAGGAAGGGAGCTACTCAGCTTGTTAGAAAATTTCCTCCAGGAGTCTGGGCACTTGGGCCTCCCTACTGCTTTCAGAAACAGCGTGGCCCTTGGTAATGCTGGGACATGTTTGAAGTCACTCCCTTCCCCCCGTGTCAGGAGTCTTGAGAAAGGACAGAGAATCTCCAAGACTGGCCTTCCCACAGACCCGAACAGGATCAGCCTTCCAATTCTCAGCCAACTGGTGGTGAGCATTTTGCTAGTTCAAAAACAACAGAGCAGACTGGCTGTGCTTCAGTTCTGTGGACTTCAGGGTGTCACCCTCGCTCCTAAGTCTTTGTCAGAGCTAGAAGCCTTTCCAATTAACTGTAGCCTCTGATTAAGTTCCAAACGCTATCTTCCAATTGTTGGGTCCCCCACTTCAGAGCCAGGAAATGCATCTATTCTAATGTCAGTGGCTAGCAGAGATGATCAAAAAGGTCCCTTCTCAGGTAGTCAGAGATGGTTTCCTCCCTCCAAAAGTTGTTCAATTTGTCCAGTGAGGCCTGGTGGAGAGGAGCACTTTCAGTGTCTGAGATATAAAGTGGCACTTTTCTGTTCTTTTTTTTTTTTTTTAAGTGGCACTTTTCTGGAAGGGATTTTTGCAATATGAATCCAGAACCTGAAAAAATGTCAGCTATTTCATTTCTAGGATAAAAGAGACTCGGACAAAGATTCTGGTACAAAGATGGTGGTCACAGCACTACTAACAATAGTAAAAAAGTGGTAATGACTTACAGGCTAACCATGGGAGTCTGGATATGTAAACAATGTTATAGCCATACCACAGAGTATTATCATATAAACATTAAAAACATCTTCATAATTACATGGAATAGTGTTAAGTAAAAAAAGTGGGTTACAAAGCAATTACATGTCTCAGGGATATAAATGCTGTAACTATTCCTGTGCAAGTACAGAAGAAGAAAATACACAAAATATATGTTGGAATAGAGAATTTATTATAGATTAGAAATATTTTTATTTGTTATGGGATAATGGGTTTAATTTTCATTTTCTAAGTCTTTACTTTTCTATCAGGAAATTAAAAAAATAAAATCTTAAGGATGGTTGCCACCCTACCCCCCCACCCGTTCTGGAGGATGGCCCTTCTCTTACCCCACACATTTCACACAGAACAGACCAGGAACCCAGTCACCTCTGTTCTGCATTGTGTTGTCCCCTCCCTAACATGACAATCACTCTGCTATCAGTGGGAGGTGAACAGAGCTACACTTACTATAGGAAACAGACCTTTGCTGTCCCACCAAGACCTGAAAATAAAGTTTGGATAGTTCCTGGCCTTCTCCACCCCATGACTGCAGAGAATAAATGCCACGGGTACTTGGCTATGAGCCCGTAACGTTCTAAATGACACCTTCCTTCCAGCTGGTTTGCTTTGGCCTCCGCGATGGTGTAAGCTTCAAAAGCCATGACCACAGCTACTGGTACTATTTTAAAAACCACAGCACCCACCCTCACACCCTAACTGATGAGGGATTTGTCCAGCGTGGGCATCAGAATTCCTGGGCTCCAGGACCCACTGGTGATTCACAGCCAACCTCAGGCTGTGCCTCCTGGCCTCAGTTTCCCCGGCTTGCTCTGCTGATACTCCCCACCTACTCTGCAGGCTGTTAATAGGAGTGAGATGCTTTGAACTTCTCAGATGAAAGAGGCAAGAGAAGCAGCACCCAGTTATTATCCTGGACACGGCCCGGCGTGGGAGCAGAGGGTGGCTGCTTTCGTGCTGTTCCAGCCACAGGAACTTCCTCAGAGCCTCTCACGCTGCTCCGGCTGCCACAGCTGGAAAGCAAAGCTCAGTCATGTCAATGCCACTTCACAACAGATTTTCCGAAATGGAATTTCCAACTGCCCAAACTACCAATGACCTTTCTTCCCTTTGCTTTATGACTCAGTAATACTCTATTGGTGTCTAAATTCTTTCTTTCGATTGGCTACAAAACCTGTGGGGTACTGCCTATGACTTTTCACCATTCAGTATTCACAATGAAGAAGTCAGCGAAGTGGGCTGTGAGAGAGCCAGGCTGACTGAAGTTCAACCTCATCTGTTTGCTTCACTGTAAACTGGGTATTAGCAATAGTTTCCATCTTGTCCATAACTCTAAGCGTTGCAGTGCGAACCACATGAGGACTATGTGTGTGAAAGCATTTTGTAAAACACCAAGCCCTTCACGTGTCAACAGGAATGAGTGTCTAAGTAAGACTCGACTGCAAAGTCCCCTAGTACCTCGAAGCTACAGCTGCAGAAACAGTAAGCCTGGGTTGCCACCTATTGGTTGGAAACACGAAATGCATTCAACCAGTTGCAAGAAGAGCAAAGGAAGCAAACACCAGGATTTCCAACTTCAAACCATCTTAATTTTTGTCATGCCCCTCATGCTGTCATGTTATAGACTTCAGATTTTTTAAACCCATTTTGTATAAATAACTTTATTTTTAAAGCAAACTTTTAGTCAATACTATAAAAACAAAAAACAAAACAAAAAAATGAGCACTTGCCAGAACAGAATAAAACCATGAAATAAAAACAATGAAAATAAAATGTTAAGATCTAGCTAGGAAGTATTGCCTGTGAAAGCTCAAGCTTGCGGATCACTGTTAAAACTGAAGATGAACAAAAGCGCACGACCGGAGAATGGGTGTCAATCCCTTAGTAAGATCCTGTACGTGGGGGAGACACTGCCCTGTATAAAGAAACAGAACTCTTCTGAGGGAAGGTGACATTCCCTTGTGCTACCCCAACTCCCTTGATGGCTGAAGAAGGCCACAAAGAGTAGAAAATAAATTCCGGTTATTGTGGCACATCCTGCCATAGCCTGAGTGGGGCCAGTGCTGAATTCCTGGTGGCAGTGCTCTGCTTGGCGCCATGTCTGGCCTTTGGCCAGAAGTCCTTTGCAGGGTTGGGTGTCTTCTCACCCAGCTCTGGCTGGGAGGCCTGTTCTTGGACCTGCAGTCGGCGGAGCTGTCTGCTGCTCACCAGGAGCCGCAGCTTTCTCCAGTGCTGGGTTACAGGTCTTGTTCTCCAGAGCCCAGGTTGTTGCTACAGCTTCATGGCTTCCTGCTCCACTGACTGGTCTGAGTGTGCCAGGTACTTCTCTTGGATGCCTAGGGTGCTGAAGGAGGGTGCGTCAAGGCTGAAAGCACAGGCAAGAATGGGGAACTGGTCTCTACTGATGCCTCCCCTCCAGCCATGTCTGGGACATTCCTTCCATCCCTCTCCCTTCCTCGTAATTATATCTTCAGGCAACAGGGACCAATTGGGCCTGAGAAGCCCCTCAAAGCATCTGGACCAAAATACTCCTATATGCACCTCTTCCCCATATTGCTGTGGCTCAAAGGACCAGAGAGTGCTAGCTTTGTTATGACACATGCTCAGAGACAGATCATGGTAGTTTAAATCTTGATTTTGCTGCTTCCTTTTTCTCATCTATAAAATGATAGTTGTGATGAGGATCAAATGAAATGATGAATGCAAAGTGCCTAGAATGGCACCTGGCACATAGATGCTTAGGAAATGTTTGTGATGTCTCTTCTGCCAAGAGAGGGAACTCACAGGAGTTCAAAAAAACCCCAACAAGTATCTGCTTGGGCCACAGGGTGCCTTCTACCTCTCTGATTCACAAAGAGAAAGACCATGACATTGGTGATGAAACCCTGTGTGGCTGGCTGACCTGAAGTCTGGGTCTAGGGTCTGACTAGGAGATAGGGGTTGATCATGGCTAGGGTGGCCACCATGGCTGCTCTACTAGATGACTCCAGTGTCAGCAATTGAGATTCTACAACCAGGGAGACTGGGGTTTGAATTGTTTTTCCAACACATGTAGAGTGAGGGACCTTGGACCTGTCACTCTCAGAGCCCCAGTTGCCTCATCTATAAAACAGGACTGAATGAGGATTACATGACGTGCTGCAAATGAAGTACATAGCCCCCCAAATGATCAATACAGCTCACAGACCATTCTTTACCATCTCATGGATCCGTCTATCAAAATCCATCTCACCGCTACATAAACTGACTCTGAACCTGTGCATTCACTCAGGATCAGCAGAATCTATCTTGCTTAACTTGGAATAATCTCAAACCTGCCTTGTCCCTGTCCCGAAGCTCGCATTCCTGAGTAGGGCACATGAAACCCTGCATTCTGCCAATCTGTCTGGCTCTATCACTACTGCCCAGCCAGATGCCCCAGCCTGCCCACACGTCATGCCATTCTACTTTCAACGCCCCAGACAAGTGTCAACCTTGAACTCCTATGCCTTTGTATATACAGTTTTCTTTGCCTTGAATTTCCTTTCCTTCTTAATCAGCCTGGCTCTCACTTTGAGATGACTCGACTCAAGGGCCACTACGTCTATGAAGCTTTCTGTACCCACTCACTCAACGGAGCTGACTTTTCCCTTCTTGGTATCAATCCCTAAATATCTTATGTTCAGAGTGAAGCTGAACCTTAAGGAGATTAGGGTGGGGAAAGAATCTAAAATCCACACAAATGTTTATCGTTAAAATACACTGAAAATTCCTTGTCATTTATTAAATATAGTACATGTGGTTTTATGAATAGAATTCTGTATGTGTGAATACATAAAGTAATGCATGGTGTGCAAACTATCATACCACTACTGAAAGTTCCCCTCCCCTTTTTTGCTGAGCACATAATTTGTACTTGCCAACATTAACCGCATATGAGAGGCAGCTCCTCAGTCCCTTCTTCAGGTACTGCACACTCTTCTACCTCCATTTGTAATTTGTCTGTTTCCTTGTGAGCTTTGTTTCCCATATGTGAAAGGGCCTGACACGGATCAGGAACTATGTGCTGTAACTATTTTCCTTCCTGTCCAAGGACTCTGGAGATCCCCTTGTTTCCAGCATCCTGTGTAGATGCCAAATCTGAGACCAGCCTAGAGGGCCTGGACTTCCCAGTTCTGCCTGACATGTGGCCTCTGTGACCTGAGAAACATTCACACATGACCTTAGCTCCACCCCTACTGGTCCAGTTCTGAAGTTCTAGCTGCCTCCCAGACAACTCTAAATGTCCCAGCGGGAGTTCCCTGATGGTGTAGTGGCTTAAGGCTTTGGCGCTGGCGCTGTCGACGCTGCGGCCTGGGTTCGATTCCCAGTCAGGGAGCTACCCACATACAAAAAAAAAGGAAAAAAAAAAAAGAAAAACTGAATGTCCCAGGGTCCCCTGAAACCCAGCACATCTGCCAGCTCCCACCCCTTGCGTCCATGTTACAAACCTTCCTATTTTCTTGCCTCAGTGACTAGCACAACCACCCATCCCACTGTCTAAGCCAGAAACTGGGAGTCTAAATTCTGTTCCACCTCCATCTATCCCCTAACCATCTAGTCACCAACTCTGCTAGTCCTTACTATTTTTCTAATCGACACCCTTCTTTCATTCTTACTATTACTGTTTCATCGCATCTAGAGACTGTAAAAACTTTCCTGCCCACCATCATATCCCTTAAATGCATTTCCTATTCTTGGAGGGGCTTTTCAAAATGTACCTGTGATCACGTCACACCCTGCTCACCAGTACTATGCTGGTTCCCCATGCCGCCCATGAGCCGAGGTCCACATCCCTTAGCAGGGCACTCAAGCCCTCCAGCGCCAGCTCTGCCTACCTCTCCTGCACCCACCCCTGTAACTTTCTTCCCTCCTAACACTCAAGACACCAGGCAAACTGAATCCCTTGCATCTCTCCCAAATGACTGATGACCATTTATTCCTGGGTCTCGGTAGTTATTGCTCCTTCTTCTTTTTTTTTATGTGGGTAGCTCCCTGGCTGGGAATCGAACCCAGGCTGCAGAGCTGACAGCACCGAAGCCTTAAGCCACTACACCACGAGGGAACTCCCTGTTGCTCCTTCTGACCAACATTCCACTAGATGTTGGGTACAACCGACTCTGAAGACTTCTAAGGGACCAGCCTTTGCACATGAAAGACGGTCAGTCACCAGGGAGCCCAACTGGTCAACATGGACTCAGTCCTTTACAAGGGCAGACGTGGTCATTCCTGAGCCCCATGTCTCCCCTCTTGGCCATCGCCGAGGCTAGAGAGCAAGGATACGAAGAGAAATGGAAGTCAGCTCCCATTGCAGCAGACATCATGGCCTCCAGGCTTCGCTGCTCTTGGACCCCGAAGCAGTAGCCATTGGCTTTATCCACAGCCTGCAGAACCCGCTGGATACTCTCTGTGTCCTGGGTGTGGAGGAGAGAACAAGCTCTGTGAGTGAAACAGATGTGGGGAATTCAGTCTGCAGTCTCTCAACAGCCCACTCAATCTTGCCTCATAAAGCTTTTGTATATAAACCCTCCTTGGCCTGGAGTAGTTCTACATGTTCCCAGAGGCTTGGGTACATCCTATCTTTCCCAACCACTAACCCAGCTAAATTAGAATAGATCCTAATAAGCTCCTCTATGCACACCCACAGTGGTTTATCCCTACTGTAGCTCTGATCCTATCATCTTACTATTAATAAGTTATTAACTCATTTGCCTCCCCTACTATTCTGTGTACCCCTTGAAGTCAGGGACTCATTTGTTGAGGTATCCCCTGTGCCTGGCACAGCACTTAGTGAAGAATAGGAACCCAAAAAAGGACTCTAACCTATCTGTTCATACACAGAAAAGTAGTAAGAACAGTTCATACACCCATGATGGGAAGAAGAGATCAAAATAATGCATTGCAGTCTTTAACACAATACCTAGCATAGAAAGCCTTCAATAAGTGTTATTTGCTATGAATACTACTACAGGGTTCACACCTCATTTCAGAGGAGAAAAATGTGGCATTAAAAAAGGAAGAGGGAGTTCCCTGGTGGTGTAGTGGCTTAGGGCTTCGGTGTTGGCGCTGTCAGCGCTGCGGCCTGGGTTCGATTCCCAGTCAGGGAGCTACCCACATACCAAAAAGCAAAAAAAAAAACAAAAACAAAAACAAAAACAAAAAAAGGAAGAGACAAGTTTGCTCAAGTCCACCTACTACAGAAAGGAGTATAACAGGCATTGGTGTCTCCCGGGTTATCTTTGCAAGGTTTAAGGTGAGGGGTACAGGGTTTGGGTACAACTTTGCAAAATTAACAAGCAGTTGGCTATCTTGAAGAAGCCTGAGAGGCTTGTCCTTAGCCTTGGTCAAGTCCCTTGCTGGTGACTTTCTGATGTCATCCATTTTCTACACTGAGGAGGGAACATGTGTAGAGAAGACCCAGCAACACCCAGAATAGACAGTGCTGAAGTTGGGTCCATCCTCTTTGATGGAATCCTGCCCCGAGAGGCCCTGGTCCTGAAACCAAGGGAAGTGGATGATAGTCAGACCTAGGACAAAGACCAGTAAGCCCTCAAAGCTTTCTGTACTCTTGGCTTGGTGAGGTCCCAGGCACTGTGAGAACCTACAGCTAAGGCCTCTTAGTGCCCCGCACCTGGATATTGAGAGGAATGAAGGAGACCAGGCTGTAGTCTTCAATGAGCTGCACCAGTTTCTCATTGAGCTGACGGTAGTGCCGAAAGAAAGGGTCAGAAGCCAGGTGGTCAAGCAAGTA
Organism: Lyroderma lyra; assembly: GCA_004026885.1. Lineage (NCBI taxonomy): Eukaryota > Metazoa > Chordata > Mammalia > Chiroptera > Megadermatidae > Lyroderma > Lyroderma lyra. The sequence goes on along the minus strand of PVJL010002128.1, from coordinate 26,810 downwards.
AGAGAGGTCCAGGACTTCTGTGTAGTAGTCCAGATTGAAGGCTAAGGAGAGAAACCAGTGTTCAGGAGCAGGTGGCATCAGGTTAAAGACCTAAGGACAGGGACTGTATTTTCTTTCTTACTTTCTCTGCCTTCACTCACTCGTTCATTCACTATATGTGCAGGTACCCACCTCATGGGACTGCTGTGAGGATTAAATGCTATGAACACCAGTGCCTGGTACAGAGGTAGCAAATAATATTAAACATGTACCCGTTACAGTGCTTGGTCTCTCTCTCTCATGCAGTTCAGAGTCAGGTAGTACTCCCAGGACCCTAGTAAGGACTCTAGCAGGGTGGCTTCTGGGTAAATTACCTTCCCTTCTGAGCTAGTTCCTTCTTAATGTAAAATGAGATCGGATTAGATGACTTAGAGGTCCCTGACTCAGTACTATGACTACAAATTTCCCACTAAGAGAAGGAAAGTAGGGCTCCCTGCACTGTCCATTTCAGTTTGGAAAATTCAAGGAATTGGGCTACTCACATCTGTCCCAAAGTGAGCCAAAGGAATCAAACTGTCAGAGTTCAATCAACTCACTCCCTGTGCTCTGCCTCCCACATTCTAATCAGCTCTAATTAGGAACTGACAACCCTGTGCCTACAAAGAATGGCCTGGACATTCCAACAAGCTTCTTGGGTTGCCTGACAGATATGGTTCTCAATTAAAATTAAGAAACTGGAGGCAGGTACACTTGGGATTTGATTTCATCTCAGCTAACACATTAGCTCTGTGATTGACCTTGGGCTATTCATGTAAAGTCTCTTGGCCTCAACTGCCTCACCTAGTTTGCATATCAGTGGGGAAGACTGTCAAGAGTCAGAGCAAGAAAGGTTGAAGACCATCACGTAGCCACCTGGGGTGGAGGCTGTGAAGCGGGACAGGGGCCTGGGAGGACTGCAAATCTGGGCAATGGTGAAATGGGGCTTCTGGGCTTGCCAAGAGATGGATCAGGACTCGGGGCTGAGGTGGCCCATCCCAGGTGCTGACATCCCTCCATGGCCTGACTGGCAACCAGTTGGCTTCCCTGGACCCTACACATCATTCTCCCAACAACCTCCCTTCCTGCTCACTGGTGGTCACCTGAACTGTTCTTCCCTAAGTTCCTTTGAACTGGAGGTGCTATTTAGAGAACTGATGTCCCCAGCAGAGCACTAATTTTGCAGAAAAAAAATACTGGCCATAGGATCTTGTGCAACCCCCCCTGCCTCTCCTTCAGTCTTTGTCCCTACTGTGACAAATGGCACCTTATCTGTCCACTGGCTTGGTTAGAAACCCAAGCATTAGCCTTATTTCCTCTGTCTCTATGTCCAATTCACAAACAAATCCTATTTCTTGAGCAAGTTATGAATCTTCTTCTCTCCAGTCCTACTACCACTGCTCGGACTGCTGTAAAAATCTCCTAAAGGAGCTGTTTTCATTCTTGCCCCTTCAATTCATTCTCCACAAAGCAGCCCAAATGAACTTTTCAGTTCATGCTATTTCCTTGCTTAATATTCACCAATGGCTTTCCTCTGTGTTTAAACAGTACAGATTCTGGTCCCTGCCTACCTCCTTGACCTGATTTCCTACAAATGCTTCCCCTGACCACTATCTTGGCTATCCTGCACCCTCTCTTTCCCTTGAATACAAAAAACTCTTTCCTGCAGTAGGGGCCTTTACCCCTACTGGTCCCTCTGCCTAGAATTGGTCTCCCTTGGCTGACTCCGGACCAGTCGGATCACAGCTCAGATGGCACTGCTCACTGTCCCTTCACTTAGTTTTAATTCCTTCATAATATATGTTATCATCTGTAGCTCCCAAATCCCAGAACAGTATCTGGCACAAATAAATGGGCAGAGGTCAGAACCTCACTGTGGCTATGACCACCAGGCCGTGCTTGGTCCCTGGAGGCAGCTTCCTTCAGCTAAGATCTCGGCTTCACTCTGGCCCAGCTGCTGCCCTACACCTTGCCAGCCCAGAACAGGAGCTCTTACCCAGCTTCCCATAGTGCTCAATGAGGTCCATCTTGGACAGGAGGTTGACATGGGGCAGCTCTACGTGCAGCATGGTGGCCAGGGAAGTACACAGCACTGAAATGAATTTGGCCGGGTCTGTGCAGTAGTGAGAATCCACCAGGTGAACAGCAGTCAACTGGGAGGGGTGGAAGAGACATAGTGAGAGCGTCCTGGGAGGCAGGAAACATCAGGGCCAAGCCTCCTTCCTTGCACTGGGGACTCTGGAGGACAGAATGCAAGCCTTTCCTGTTAGTCTCCTTCTGTTTCATTCTAATAGCCACACTCCTTTCCTTCTCCCAGGAGATGTGGGCATTTTCTTACAAGATGCCTTGCACTGAGCCTCCCAGTGGGCAACTAGTTCAATTCCCACTGTACCTGACATCATCATCATCATCATCATCATCATCATCATCATTATTATTATTTTAAATGTGGGTAGTTCCCTGGCTGGAAATCGAACCCAGGCCGCAGCGCTGACAGCACCGAAGCCTTAAGCCACTACACCACCAGGGAACTCCCGTGACACTATTCTTTCACTTACTTTTGCCCCAAACTCACAATTACCATGTCGCTTTCCACATAACTCCTTCCATATTTCTAAAAATCCCAAGTTGAACACAAACACATCTATTTTACAGATGAGAAAACTAAGGTTTTGAGAGATAAACGGACTTACTCAGGACCACACAGTGAGTCTGTGGCAGAGCCAGAATTCGAAATCAAACCTGTTATATTACAAAACAATTCAGCCCCTTTCTCGCTGTGTGACATGGGGGTGTGACATGTCCTTCTACAGTTTTTCCATCTGCAGATGGACCTGCCTGACCCAATACTCACCCTGAGGTCCCACTGTGCCATCTGAGAGAAGATGCTGCGCAAGGCACCGTGGTGCGTACAAAGCTCCACTTGGCCTGGGCAGTCGAAGAGAAAGTAATGGCCCCGGAGGGGGTCAAGCTTAGCACGCAGCCAGTCCAAGTTGGCCTCCAGGTACTCCATGCAGTAGAGCAGGCCGCCATTGGGCCCCAGCCGCAAAGCATCCATCACGTCCCCCAGCCCCACCAGCTCGCCCACGTCCACGGCGCACTCGTACGGCAGCCCCTCATTGGCTGGGTCCAGGTTCACCACCGCCACGCGCCGGCCCAGTGCGCGCAGAAACTTACTCATGCCCAAGCAGTACGTGGTTTTTCCTGAGCCGGGCGGGCCGATCACCGCCTGCCCAAAGGCCGTGGTCGGAGCAGCCCCCGCCATAGGTGGCACGCGGTCCCGTGGGCAGCAGGTAAACTCTGCGAGGTAATAGGGCGGGCGACTGAAACTAGAGCCGAGAGACAGGATCCCCGACGTACACTTCGCTGGGGATCGGCGGTGATGCCCTGGGGTCGCTTAAGAACAGCAGGGAGCCGAGAGATGCAATGTGAGCAAATAGCCCGGTACTGACCAGACCAACACCAACTTCCGGACGACGTCGGAAACTGCTTGGCTCCGGAGAGGAAGTTCCGCCCCTACGGTGACGACACAGCTTGGCGCCGAGAGGCGTGCGGTGCGCCGCGTTTCATAACCCCCCCCACCAACCCGCCGGTGAGGGGTGGGTCCGGGTGTGAGACGGGTGTGGGGAACCTTCCTCCAAGCCCAAATGAGAAGAGAAAGAGAAATCCGGTCACAAACTTTTTTATTCTTCCATTCGGTGACTGACAAGGGCCACCTCCTGCGGATTCTCCGCTGTCTGGTCCCATTCAGTTATGGGTAGAGGCACTGGAGGGCCCGCCCAAGACTCTTCTGAGCACCACACATCCCTTCCCGGTCCCTTTCCCGCTTTTTCCGGCCTTCATGGTGACCTTACCAAGAAAGGCTGTGTTGTTAACCTCAGTCATCCAGCTTTTCAGTGTACTGGAGGAGGCAACAGGGGCAAGCCCAAACAGGTAACGAGGAGGAGAGGTCATTAAGTCCTAATATTAAAGGGGGGGGGGGCGGGGGCGGCGGCGGGCTTTTTGTTAAAACGCCCTTGAGGTAGAGAGCCAGAATGCAAGTTGAAAACATAGCACCCTGAACAAGCCACACAGATTGCTGGTCCTAGACTTCTTCCTGCTTCGGTGGGAAATAAAGCCCGGGCAGGGTTACTACTGTGCAGTTACGAGTGATCCTGACTAAGGAAGCCACCGAATCAGTCACTCAGGCTCTGAAGAGCTGTCCAAGGCACAGCTGGAACCCCTCACAAAGGTCATGTCTGTCCGAAACTTCATGCTGGTGGGTGGCTGGCTGCGGAGCAGTGATTCTCCCTGGTCCTGGGGTAGGGGCTCATCATAAATGGTGGAGATGAGCCCTAAACCAGTTCCACAGGGCCTCTTAAGATGCCCATATGGCTGCAGCTTCTCTCCATGGTACCTGGATTAAAAAGGGCTCTCAGTGAGAGAGCAGGCTGCTTTCTCTTAAACCCCAGTAAAGAGAAGGGAAAGGACAGGGAAGTAGCTACTACAGATCTAGTCTGTTTCAAAGACAGAGCCTTTAAATCTGGATCTTTGCCCCAGATTATCTGTCCATCAACAGTGCCAGCGAGCAGAGGCCTCACATACTGCTTTCATTTTACATAGTGCACAAAGTTTAGAACTGTCACCATTGTGACTTATAGTCACTTAACTAATGGCGATCATCAAGTCCAAACTCCTCAGACTAGGGGTAATGACCCCCCCCCAGGAGATCCAGACCTACTTTTTCCTTCTAACTCTGCTTTGAAGTTCATGCCCAGGAATCTCTAGTACCCATTCCAAAACCAGGGGGAAGAGGGAACCAGGTACAGCTGAAAGGCTTGCTTGGGCCCCAGGGAAGTCCCTTAGTCATACTCACCCCAATCCACGCTTGCATCTAGGGTGCTGGCCATCACTATCTAGGGCCTCAGGCACCCCTGAGCACCGGCTACCCAGGCCCTGGCCCTCAGCCCAGCCCTGTCGCTCCATCACCTTCCTTCCAATGCCCTGCAGAGAAAAGGGAGAAGATTCAAGATGTGGGGTTCTTAAGGAGGGTGGATGTGGGAGGCAGGAGAAGGGAAGGAATGGGGGTAGAAAAAGAAAAGAGGGTTCAATGGACTGGGCACAGTGCTCACCTTGGTGTGGCGCTCAAAGGTGCCCACCTGGCGTTCGATCACAGAGCCGTCCTCCTGACCATCACGGAGTCTCTGTTCTAGACGCATCTGGACAGAGTCTCGGGCATCCTTGTCTCCACAATCTGAGAACGCAGAGCCCAGTTTGCAGAAGGGTCTCTTTCAGTAGAAGTGGGAGAAGTAGGTTTCTTGGACCTCACAGGATTTATGTGTTCATCTCTATGGTGTTTTATTACTTCATTATTCTCTGTCTCGTTAGACTGGCAATTTGCTACGAGTAGGAACCATGGCTCCCCCATCTTATAGGTGAGGAAATTGTAGTACAGAAAAGTCACAGAGTCAACAAATGAAAGACAGAATTGGAACCTAGTCTTCCCCATCCACCAATCCCCAGGTCATTTTTTACTCCAGAATCTAAATTTTTTTTTTTTTTAAGAGGTGAAGCAAAGAGATAGTTTATTGAAAAGAAAGTACACTCCAAAGAGGTAGGAGTGGGCTCGAGCAAGGAGAGTGGCTCAAGAGCCTGAGAATCTGAATTCTTAAACAGAGCTTGAGCTCCTGACCCTCCTGCTCTACCAGGGTCTGCCTATCAGACCAGAGCTCCCTGAGGGCTGTCCTGTGTCCTTGCTCCACAAAGAAAGGAAAAAGGCTCTGCCTACAACCAGCACTTAAATGCACTCTAGAGATATCTTAAGAAAGGAAACCTCTCAGTAAGCCACCCCAAGGAAACTGGTATCCTGTCTTAGCCTCTGCTAAACAGGTCTGTGTAAATACAAGACCAGAACACCAGTTCCACCTCCCAATACTGCAACACCTAGCCCAGTACCAGTACCTCTGTCGTAGTACACACTCATGTCCACATCCCAGTCATCAGCTGTCTGTTCATCAAAGTCTGCAGATACAAAAGCAGCAAGCAAACAAAGTGAGCTAAGGGCTCTCGGTCCTGTTGAGAGTTAAATCTAGACTTAGACATATATTCTAGAACTTGGGGCTTGCTTGTAGTTTTAAATCTCTCCTCTGGGAGGGTCGTTCAGAATTTGTGGGAGGGCATTTTCTCTCTACTTCACTGATTCCCCCACCTCTAAAAAGGATGACCAGTTTCTCATATATAGTCAAGGTAAGCCATTTCCCTAGCCCTTCATTGGCGCTCACTGTGGAACAGAGAACCCCAAGCAAATACGGCAGGGATCACTCTCACGCTTGTCTGGTGCCAGCATTACCTCCTTCTTCCTCCTTCCAGAATTGGGCATCAGTGTAGAATACGAGGCCGGAGCCACCCTTCTCCCATTTGAGCTCGATCTCCTCCTCAAAGAGCCGCTCAGTGGTACGCTCCTGCCCGGTCACATCCTCATGCAGCGCTTCATGTCGCTCCCACTCCTCACCCCGGTCATCGTCCTGGGAGAAGGTAGGGAGAGGTGACCTGCCTGTCTAGCTTCCTGACCTTATGCCCACAAGGAGGGCAGCTCAGGGCACAGAAGGCTCCTGAGATGGGCCCTCAGCATCATTCCTCCAAATTTTTCTGAGATGTAATACACATTAGGCCCTTGAGGCCTTGACCAACACATCTGTCCACCTGTTTTCTTAACATACTTGGCTCCTCCTGACAAGCCTGGCTCACTTTTATTCCTGTGCTTTCAGTCATATTGTTCCCTCTGCCTGAAATACGTGCCCTCCTCTCTTACTACCTTGTCTTCACTTGGTTAAATCCTCCTCATCCTTCAAATTCTACAGCCTACATGGAGCCACCCACACTGAGGCCCACAGCCCTCTCACTGGTCTCTGAAATTCTCTGCTAATCAGAACACACTGTTTAGGCCTTTCTACCTGGTATCACAAAGAAAGAAGGGACAATGGGAGTTCCCTGGTGGTATAGTGGCTTAAGGCTTTGTCGCTGGCGCTGTCAGCGCCACAGCCTGGGTTCGCTTCCCGGCCAGGGAACTATCCACATACAAAAAAAAAAAAATAAAAATAAAAATAAAGAAAGAAGGGACAAGAACTAAGATCTATTGTCTACTGTGTGTCAGGCTCTTCACATAACTTAGTTCCTTTAATCACCCCAACAACCCTGTGAGTTAAGTACCACTGTCCCCATTCTACAGATGAGCAAGGCTTGGTAAAGTGATTTGCCCAAGATACACCAAGAGGGTGGTAGAGTTAGCATTCACACCCAGCTTACCACACCATACAGACTTTCCAGATGCTGGTTCTCTCCATTCAGGGAGACTGAAGGCTCTTTGATGTCAGGAAATGGGTCTCAGAATATCTTTGGAATCCTGTGCTAGTTTCTGTGTTTACAACTGCCCAACTGGACTTGTAGAATGATAGAATAACTTATGGCTTAAAATCTTGGGGGCCCTTGTCCTGGTTAAACTCCAACAGGTCTCAGGAATCACTGCTGTAGAACAGGTGCTGGAGAAAAATCAGGACAACACTATACTAGGATGTGGTTCAGATGTATTAACAACTCTGTGTTTGGAGCTTTGAAGACAGAGGGGGTTTATTTTTCCCCAGATTGTGCATTAAAAAAAAAAAAAACAGAAGAAATGTGTATTTCACTGATAAATAGGATTCAATACACAGATTCAAAGTCAGAAAAAGAGGTGACTTCTTATCTACATAATGAAAGCACACAGAGGTTAGCTAAGCAGTGAAGGGGATTGGGTAAACATTCCAGCTCTGCCTCTATGTCCTTAGATGATCTTATCTCTTGGTCATAGGTTTTCATCTATGAAAAGGACCTTCCTTACATTCCTTTGGAGGAAATGAAAAGAAGGCCCTGTGAGAATCTTCTGATAAAAGTTCTGGCCCCTCTCCCCAAAGAAATGCATATTTGCAGATGCAAATGAAGTTTTACATTCAAGGTCTGTAGGTTCTCACTCTTTGGAACCCTTCCCAGGACCCTAGGTTTAGAACTCTTATATAATTGAAGTGGTATATTAATACTGTGGCTTCTCTAAGTTGCCAGCAAGGACAGGGTGGCTCACTGTACTCACATCTTCTGAGTGGGACTCTTCTTCCTCTTCCTTTTCTCCTTCCTCCTCGGGCTCTCCAGAGGGGCTGGCTGGTATATCCATTAGGCAGGTTCCCTGGGGTATTTCCTCACCCTCAGCTGTGTACACAAGCTCTTCCTGCTCCACAGTCTCTGAGTCCTCATACTTGAAGGGCACATTGCCGTAGCGTCGGGAGGAGCCTGTCTTGGGGAACTGGAGCTGCAGCTGGGTGATGATCCGAGGGGGCAGGCGGCAGGCCCGGATCAAGTCCAAAAACACCCGCAGGGGAGTCCCCACATTTCCATTAGGCATCAGCACTGGTGGGTTCAGCTCTGGCAGTTGCCTCAGGTCAGCCAAAGTGAAGGCTTCATTCTTAGCTTTCCGACTCTGCAGTTCCTTCCGGGTCTTGAAGGGAAAGGAGCCTAAACCTTGGGAAGCAGGAAGAAGAATGGCTCTTGAAACGCTTGAGCCAGAAATTGGTCAAAGTTTAAATCTTTTTGCCTAATGCTGTTCTTCCCTTTCGAACTTCTCCCAAGTCCCTTCCTCTCTATTCCCTAACCACAACCACCTAGTAATTTCATGCCATTTCTCAGCATCTTATCTGAGCACATGAGTTTCTTCCAGATCTGGTTCCAGTTGACCTTTTGATTCTCAGCTGCCACCAACCCCCCACCCCCTGCACACCCTCATACCATGTGCTCTGGCCACACTGAACAATTTGACATTTTCTGAAAGTTCTGTGGGCTTTTACATCTCCTTGTCTTTGCAAATGCCATTTACTTTGAACATCATTCTTTTCTACAAACTCCTATTTATCTCTCAAGATCCAGATGAAAAGCTACATTTCCTCATCCCTCTAGAAAACTGTTTTCTCCCTCCTCTGTCTTCTCACAGCACTCGATGATAAACAGCACAGGAGCAAAATGCCTGGGTTTGTACTGTGACTGCCACTTACTAGCTCTGTAACTTTGGACAAGTAACAGAACTTCTTCATTCCTCAGTTTCCTCACCTATAAAATGCTTAACAATAGCTCCCACTTTCTAGGATTGTTATAAGAAATCAGTAAGAAAATGAAAGGCTTAGAACAATGCCTAGTAAGTACACAAGAAGTGCGCAGTACATGTTAACAATTAGAATGGCATATTTGTGACAATTCTTTTACAAATCTGTCTTCCTCTCTGGATTCTGAACACAGAAGGTGTCCACCTGTTCTCGGCATACCAGCTAGAGTCACACTAGGTCTAGAAATATAAGCTAGATTTGTTGAATGAATGATTTAGAGGGTTCTGCACTCTTTCCTGTTCCCCATCAAAGTGATTTCCCATGAAAATGGGAGCTGTCCAGAGAAATGAAATTTTCTCTTCATTTGTAACTTGCCAAGGAGAGGACTGACTAGGTGGGAAGCAACGAAGAGAGTGCAATAAATAGAAAAAGGATTAGAAACCTGACTTCCTTTTTTAACCTTATGTGTCAGTGCAAGATCAATTCCTTAGATAGAGAAAAATGCTCAAAGAGGGCAGAAATCTGTAAAAGGAAAATCACCTACCTAGGCTTCTTTCCGGTTTGTGTTCCCCTGAGTTAGACAAACGCGCAAGTTGAGCCTGAAGCTCTGTCCAAAAATGACCTGAACTCCTAAAGAACCGTAACTAGAGACTGGACTTATCCTCATCACCCACCCCTCCGGAAGGGTGCTCTGTACCAGGCCAGGCCATTATCTTTCCCAACCGTACCTGATGCCTCAGTAGGCAGGCGAAGTCTGCGGATGAAACAACGACCGGGCAACCAAGTTCCCTGAGAATCCAGCCACCGGCGGCCCGAGTACATACGAAGAAGCCTCTGGGCTTGAGCCGCGCCCTGTACCGAGATGACGCAGCAGCAGGTGCGTGTCTGGGCGGAAGGAGAGTCCCGAGTGGAGAGAGTGCGGGCATCGGTGACTGAAGACTGGGCGAAGACCTGGCCAACAGGAGTTAGGGCAGAGCCAGGCGCAGCCTGGTAAGGGATCCGCTCAGGACGATGACGGTAGTGGAAACAGAGGAAGCCACAGCCGCGCTGTTCCCGGAACTGGCTAAAGTAGCTCCGTAGCTGGGCCGAGCGCAACTCCGAAGGGATACCGCTCACTATTAAGTAAACTGCCGCCTCTTCCTCCGCCTCGCTGGGCGCCGCCATCTTGGCTGGTCACATGATCGGCTGGAACCAGTTCTCTCGAGAGTACCGCAAGTGGCGTAGGTCTGTGTCGCAATGCTGTGTAATCCACGTTTAGTCCGCCGGGTTGTGGGTGTTGAACCGAGGAAGTGGGCGTGCTCCCGGGATAGTCATTCGGGTCTCTTTCCCAAGGAGAGAAGCCTGCGGTGATGGGAAAACTCGCTTGAGGTTGAAGAGCTTTTTCATAAGCGCTGAGGATCAAATCAGAAACCTGCAGGAGGCGCAGTTTTTAAGATTTTCAGTTGTTGGGGGGTGGGGGGGCGTCTCCCAAACTTTATCCCAGTTCTTAGTTCAGAGTCTTTTCAGTTGTTCATCCATTTGTTCTTCCAAATCATATTGGTGAATTCTCACAAATCGGTAAGAAAAAGATAATCCAGTGGAAAAGTGGGCTGAAGACACTTCACAGGAGTCAAACATGTCCAATTAACAATGAAAGATGTTCAGTCTTACTAAAAATCAAGGAAACACACCGAGACCCACTTCACATCCACCAGGTTGGCGAAAAATGTTAAATCCTCCAGTGTCGTTGACAATGCGGGGCAGGTGGAGCGCCCATACACTGTTGGCGGAAGTGTAAACTGGTACAACCACTTTGGAAAACATTTTGGCATTACCCAGTAAAAGTGAAGCTACATATACATTTTGACAGCAATTCCAGTTTTAGGTTGAGTACTTTAAAGGAATTCTTGTTTATGTTTATGAAATGTACTGACATTGTTGCACTTTACCAAGCCTAGTGATTCTGGAAAACAGCAAAGGTTGAGAACCCCCTCCCACCCTTTTGTGTTCTGGAACACAGTTTATTGCGAAGGAAACATTCTTTTTCTATGACTTAGATCAAACTCATGGGTGCCCCCTTGTTTACCTATGACAAGGCTGGACATACACTCCAAATCCCAATTCTTTGCCTCATAAACGTTTAGATCAGCAGTGTCCCACCTTTTGGCTTCCCTGGGCCACACTGGAAGAGTTGTCTTGCGCCACATATAAAATAGCTAACACTAACTATAGCTGATGAGCTAAAAAAAAGATTGCACAAAAAAATCTCAATGTTTTAAGAATTTATGTTGGGCCCCATTCAAGCCACCCTGGGCCACAGGTTGGACATGCCTGGTTTAGATGAATTGCTTGTCCCCACTAATTAATCAGAACAAAATGCTTGTTAACCAAACTTTGGTTAAGCTTCACTCCTTCCCCCAGGTCCCTGAACTTTGCAACACCCCCCCACCCCCCAGCTTGAGCCAGCAAACAACCCCTCCTTAACCACCTCGCCAGAGAATAGGCTGGCTTCAGGGTCAAACATTCTCTGATCTCCTGTCCCATCATGCCACTCCTGGTCATCCCACTTCCTCACACCCAGTTCTTTTTAGGCTTGTTTACTCCTCCCTATAAAAGAATAACTCTTTGGCCTAACCCTTGAAACACGTGTAGATCTTATGGTCAGAGGGTTCTCCCATTGCAAAAGCCTCCCTCTATTGCAATAGTTCCTTTCCTCCCTTGCAATAATCATCTCAAACAAAATCTGTCCTTACTAAGTCCAGATTTGTTTTTTATTTGGCAGCATATATGACTATTCACAGCTGCATTGTTTGTAAGAGCAAAAAACTGGCATTTAATAGTAATAATCTCAGGTATATGATGAGTGAAAATAAACAAGTCAGAAAACACAATTATCCCATTTATATAAAGTTAAAAAATACAAACAAAAATATTTTTAAGTATGTTTTAAAACCATAAAGAAAAGTAAATAAATGATTAACTCAAAGTTAATCTTTGGAGAGAGGTAAGAGATTTAGAAAGGGACCTCAAAGTTGATGGTAATAATGACCTATGGAACAATGATGAGGGTTCATTGTACTATTTTTTTATTCTTTATATATATTTTATAAGTTTTATTTTGTTTTACTTAGTTTTAATAAAAACGTCTCTTTTTTTTTTTTAATGTGGGTAGTTCCCTAGTTGGGAATCGAACTCAGGCCACAGCATTGACAGCGCTGAAGCCTAGCCACTACACCACCAGGGAACTCCAAAAAAAACATCTTAAAAGAGAATATAACTCATATTTCAAAAACCAATAAGGCAAGTAGTTACTTTTTGACAATTACAAATACACACCTATTTGAGAAATAAACAATAAAAATAAAAGCAGTTCTAATGAGTGTCTGGGTAATTGTGGATAGGGACAATATTATATATGGATTTTAAAATCTGATGATGAAAGTGTAGATTGGTACAACCACTTTGGAAAACTGGCAAGATCAAGTTGGGCACACATTCTATGACTCAGTAATTCCAGTTCTTGTTATACAGCAGCATATCTGCAAACACCTGGGCACCAAAAGATGTGTTCAAGAATAATCCTAGCGGGAGTTCCCTGGTGGTGTAGTGGCTTAAGGCTTTGGCTCTGGCACTGTCAGCACTGTGGCCTAGGTTCGATTCCCAGCCAGGGGGCTACCCACATACCAAAAAAGCAAAAAAAAAAAAAGAATAATCCTAGCAATATCATTTAATGAATCAAATGTTCATCAGTGGTATTATGGATAAATGTTTTTTTGTTGTTGTTTTTTTTGTATGTGGGTAGTTCCCTGGCTGGGAATCGAACCCAGGCCGCAGCATTGACAGCGCCAGCGCCAAAGCCTTAAGCCACTACACCACCAGGGAACTCCGATAAATGCATTTTAGTGTAATGGGATATGTACAATGAAAAGAATGGGTTACTGCAACACTGAGCAGAAGGGTAATCTCAGACATAATACTGAGTGAAGACAAACACAAAAGAGTACATGCTATATGATTCCATTTACATAAAGTTTAAGACAAGCAACCTCATTTATGATGTTGGAAATGAGGAGTAGTGATGCCCTTTAGGGAAGAGGGAAGGGTAGTGATGGGGAAGGTTTCTGGGGTGTTGCTAATGCTCTCCTACTTCTTGAGCTGGGTGGTGGTTACAGGGATGTATTCATTGTGTAATAATTCATCAAGCTGTAAGTGTATTATTTGTGTACTTTTCTGCATATTATACAGAAAAAGGTTTAAAGTGTTTTATATATATATATTATATATATATTATGTATATATGTTTTATATATATGTTTTATATATATATATGTTTTTTATATATATATATTTTTTGTTGTTTGTTTGTTTGTTTGTTTTTTGTTTTGTAGTATGTGGGTAGCTCCCTGGCTGGGAATCGAACCCAGGCCGCAGCTCCAACGCTGAAACTTTAAGCCACTACACCACCAGGGATCTCCCCAAAGTTATATTTTTAAAAATCTAAACCTTGAAAACATGAGTGCTTTACAGCAAACAATATGGACCAAAATAAAGATGGTGTACTCTGAAAAAGCTGTTAGATGAACCAAATAAGCTATATACTTATGATTACACACAATTGCCATTTGTGAGACTATATTTCCAGGACCTTGCATAATGCTAGATATGGAGTAGATTCTCATTAAACCGTCACTGATGGAATGACTATTCCTGGCACTAACATGGGTATGTGCTGTTGGGTGTTGTCTTCCCAGACTCTCTCCAGGGAAAATGGGGCCACTTCCATGAGGGACACATAGGCCAGATTTCTCATCAAAAACTTAAACCCAAAGGTAACCAAGAGTACATATCCACTCTCATTCTTTTTTTTGCCTTTTTTTTTGTATGTGGGTAGCTCTCTAGACGGGAGTTGAACCCAGGCTGCAGCACTGATAGCACCGGAGCCTTAAGCCACTACACCACCAGGGAACTCCCCCACTCTCATTCTACCTTATAGTCGGGAGGGGAAGGAGTCTAAGTGTTGGTTATCTATTCTCCGATTGATCACTCCTGATCTTAAAGTTCCAAGACAGCATAGTGTTCAAGAGTATAGATCCTAAATTCAGACCACTCGAGTTCAAATCCTGACTCTACTACTTATTAACTGTGTAACCTTGAGCAAGTTACTTAACTTCTCTGTGCCTCAGTTTATTTATAAAATGGAGATAATGATAATACTTCCTGCACAGAGTTGTAAGAATTAAACAGCATAATCCCTGTAACATATTTGGAGCACAGCTCTCAATAAATGTTTTTTAACTACCCAGAATGACCTGCTAGGAGTGGGTGGTCTCTTTGTTAATCCAGGTACCTCTGAGAACTTAGCTTTGTCACCTCCACTAGTTTCATTGCTTTTCTCTGCTGCCTTTTTCTGTGACATGGTCCCTGTCCACCTCTCCAGGGCCATCTCTTGCTGCCCTGGGCCCCATCTGCCCCAGACTGCTTGCCGTTAGCTAAACACCCTTGCTGTCTGATACCTCTGTGCCTTTGCACCTACCAGCCGCTCTGCCTGGAGTGCCCACCCCTTGGTTTGCCTGGAAAACCCCTATTTATTCTCATTAGCTCAAAGTTGTTACCACTTGGTTGAAGTATTTTTTTCACCTCTAGGCCCATTTAATCACTTCTACCTCTGAGCTCTTGCTGCCTGTTGAACTCTATCACACTTCAGTATTACTACGAATGTGTCTCTCTCTGTCATAGACAGAAGTTCCATGCAGTCAGGGACTGTATCTTATTTATTCTGTGTTACTTGGCAGCCAGCACAGGGTCTGGTGCAAGTGGATTTCAGGAGAGATGATGGAGTGAATGGATGGATGGCTAGTAGGTACTGCCTTTTTGCTAGCATTATAGGTTCTCTGGGGTAAGCGACTGCCCCAAGGGCAGGGTGTGTCAATGCAGGGCACAGCATACGTCAGTGGCCTGATTGCTTAATAAACAATGATTTGGCTAATGAAGGTAGAGATAATAGTAATAAAATGGTACCCGAGGCTGACCCTGCTCCCTAGTGAGTCATCCCTGGCTGGGTCTGAGGACAGAGATCATGGCTGAAAGGTAGATGATCAGAAAATAGTAGCTGAGCTGGCTCCAGACAGACCAATCCTGGCCATGACTCACTCCACCTTACGCTGGTGGCAAGAGCTGGGCCTCCAGAATCCCACAGCCCTGAGTTCAAATCCCAGCACAGTGATCTATCCAGAACTTGAGTAAGTTGCACAGCCTCTCTGAGCCTGTTTCCTCCTATACCTTCTCTGCTTGATAAGACACAGATCCTATTCCTAAGATGATGATAACCGAGAAATAGCCTCCATCTTTGGAAAGCCTGCTGTCTCCTGGAAAAAGCATTATTTTCCTTATTACACTGTACTACAGTTCTTTCTCTAGTTTTGCTTTGTCTTTATAGTCCTCCTGGAAGGCTTGGGCATGGAGAGTGACTCAAGAGATACAGATGAGAAGCAGACAGAAATGCAACTCCCAAACCACAGGGAGGGTTAGGGAAAAAATTTGAAAAATGGCAAGATAGGGCTAATAAGGGCAGTTATTTGGATGATGGAAACATAAGTTGTGGAGGGTAGTTCAGAGGAGCACTTTCTAATTAATGGCTGTTCAGGGTTAGCGGATGGGAGGGGTGAGAGGCAGAAAGACTCAGCCTGAGGGTCCAGAGAGGTGCAACAGTAAACTGATGGGGTCAGTTTGTGAAGAAACATGTAGAAGATGGAATGACCCAGATTCCCAGAATCTGCTGGATTTGGCTCTTACTGGAAGACAAGGCATCTGCTGTTGAAAGAGTTGCCTCTCGTGTCTGCAAAGTGAGATGGGTGGTGTGTGCCAAAGTGCTGGGAAGGGCAGGGCAGAGAGAGAGGTGCCTGGGGACCTAAGGTCTGGGTGTAAGGGATTTGGTAGGGGGGATGAGGGGGTGGGGGAGACACAGGGCTTATTGTGAGCTCTAAAGGATGCTTCTGGGAGTTCCCTGATGGTGTAGTGGCTTAAAGCTTTGGCGTTGGTGCTGTCAGCGCTGCGGCCTGGGTTCGATTCCCAGTCAGGGAGCTACCCACATACCAAAAAGCAAAAAAACAAAGTAAATAAATAAATAAATAAATAAATAAATAAAGGATGCTTCTACTTGGGAGTTTGATTATGTTCTGGTTGGGAGGAGTGTTGAGCAAGGCATGACCTGGCTGAGAGGAGGATGGCTATTGGGGTCACGATGGGGAAAGGGGATGATTGGTTAGTTGAGGCCCTGAACACCAGGCAGAGCAGTCTGGCCTGGATTTGCAGGCTCTGGAAGATGTGCAGATGCAGGTCTACCTACGTTGGTGGCCATTTTTCCTTTTCCTGTGACACACAGACGATGGAGAAGATGCCCTGGTGTGGGGTAGCTCCGTGGTGTGTGTCCCATCCTCGGGTGCAGTGTTTTGGGTGTGATTGTCTGGCCTGGGTGCTTGTCTCTGTGGTGTGAATGTGTTTAGGTCTGTTGTGTGTATCTGCATTTCCATGATGTGTGTGGTGGATGGAGCGTCTTTTGATGGGTCTGTGTGTGTGTGTGTGTGTGTGTGTGTGTGTGTGAGAGAGAGAGAGAGAGAGAGAGAGAGATAAGTCTGAGTTGGATGGGTCTTCATTGTGAAGTCTAAGCTGTGTATTTCTTTCTCATTCTGGGTGTCTCAGTGGTGAATGGGTGAAAGTGTAATAGATTGGGGTGCCCTCACTGCTGGTAGTGGGTGCCCATAATGGGTAATGGCCAGTTCAGCTGTGGACTGCATGATGATTCGACTCTGAGACTGTTGTCCCTGAGTGAATGACCTCTCTTTGAGCAATAATTAACTTGGCCCCGTGAGAAGAATCCAAACTGGTGGCAAAGGGGGTGGGGCCTGGCCTAGGCAGGCCTTATTGCTGGAGAAAGGAGGAGGCCTGAAAGGGGGTCCTATAGGCATGTGTGTTGTTATCATTCCCTCCCGTCCACCCTGTAGGTCAGTCACCCTGACCTGGGTGATATTCAAAATATTTAACAAACACTGAAGAACAGAGATTGACCAATCAGACACAAGCCGTACACTGAATGGAGCAGTCCTGAAGGCCATGGCCATGCCAAGCATTGCCTCTCTAGTTGTTGGAGAATAGGAATGGATTCCAGAAGGACTGGGACAGAGGGACAGTGGAAGGGAGCTCACGAGGGCTTGGGGCAGTGGCTGTGGACCAACTGTCATGGAAGTACTTCAGATTTAATGGCTGGTGTGACAGCTGACACCAGGCAGTGGTCAGGCCAGTCCTGGATGCCCTTGCCCCTTCCCATTGGGGAACAATGGACCATCCCCTTCTGTTGGCTGTAGGCCTGGGGGAAGTGAATAATGCCAAACCACAGAAATTCCAGTGACCTTCTATGTTTCACTCTCCAAATCGGCTGCCTTGTTTTCCTTATTAACTATGATTGGGAGTCTGTAGGGGGGGCAGGAGCTGAGGGAGGAGGGGTCAGTGAGGGGTTTGAAACCCTTCTCCCCACAAAGATAAAGGCAAGAAGGTGATGGGGTCCTGAACTGATCCCATCTCCTGGATTCAGACCCATGCAAAATAAACCCCATCCCCACTCTGAAATCATCATCCTAACTCTGAAAATGAATATCCTGGCTCTCTGAGGCCTGGTCCCTGTGCCCTTTCTTTATGGTTCTGTCCTCTCTGGTTCCCACTGATGGGGGCAGAGTGGACCCTGGAGGTGAGACGGTCCCTTCCACATGCACAAACTATACTGTCAGGCTCCAAGGATGTCAAAAATTTTATTACAAAAACCAATAACTTAAGTAAATTCTGTACAAAGTCAGTAGAACTTCTTCTTCTTTTTTTTTTTTCAGTAGAACTTCTGGCCCCATGAACAGTCTAAGCTTCCATCTCCATCCCAGGAGAGGGAAGGAGTCTTGATCCAGAGGCTCTGGGGACCACCAAGGGCCAGCCAGCCAGCTTGAGCACTGTGTCCAAACCAAGGAAGGCTAGACAGGGTGTGGCTGAGTGAAGAGCCACAAAGTCCGTCTGGCTGGGCTAGGGCCAGCCTGCTCCCAAGGTCCTGAGTGCTATCTGACAGGCTACCCCTTCTGGGAGCATTGGGTCACTCCTGGGGATAGGTGGGCTGAATCAGCACTGCCAGCTTCTATTCAGGCTACACTTGACCTCTGCTTGGGCTGGAGCAGGTCGGTTCAGCAAAAGCATGTCCTCAAGGAGGCCGGTGATGTCAACATCTCCAACGATAGGGCGAAAGAAGAGGTCCCCAAGTAGGTTGGGTGGAATGGACTTGAAGGTGGAGGCCGTGAGGAGGACACGGGCCAAACGACCTTGGCCTGCTGGGCACCAGGGCTCCAGGACCTCACACAGTGCCTGATGAGCCTCCTGTTGCAGGTGCCAGATGTGGGAGGAGGCGTGGAGGCCCGGGATGTCTGCGGGCAGAGAGGGTAAAGAGAACTGGTGAGCACCCCCCACTCTCAGCCACCACAGGGCGAGACTGGGCCCAGATCTGAGGCCACTCTGCTCAACCACTGAGGCCCCGTTACTACCTCCTCCATTTATTTATTTATCATTTCATTCATCTGTCTATTTATGGAGAGGCAGTATGGAGTAATGGGAGAAGAGCCAGGCTGCCTGGGTTTGAATCCCAGGCTGTCATTTATTAGCTGTACAACCTTGGGCAAGTTAGGTTATGTCTGTACCTTGATTTCCTCATTTGTAAAAGGAGCATAATAATAGTACCTATCTCGTAGACTTGTTATGAAGTTTCAATGAGCTGTTATATGTAAAACCATAGAATCAGGCCTAACATATGGTAAGTACAATACGAGTATTTCGCTACTATAACTATAATTAATTATTTTAATGTATGTATTTCTTGAGGGCCTCTTGGTGAGGAATTATTATCTAGATGCACTCCAAATTACAAAGAACACTACCTTTATCCTTGCTCTCCTGGCTAACTTTTACAGAGACTCCTCCCTCTCCCCCTACCCATTTTCATTCCTCTCCTCTATGCCGTCTTTGTGAACCCACAGCGTTTTACCTGTGACTGAAGCACAGCTGTGTCTGCCCACCCTCCGTCCCCCACTCCCTCCTTCTCTGAGGGCCAGGGCAAACTTCTTGGGCAGAGTGGCAAGGGCCAGTCTCTGGTGTGTACAGGCCCGAGTTCTCATCCCTGCTTTGTCCCTTCTTGGCTGTATGACCTTTCCTGAGCCTCTAGTGAGATGAGTGGTGATAAGGAGGCCCCAAAGAGGTAACGAATGTCAGACCTTTAAAGGTGCCTTCCTGGCTGGGCCCTGCCCCCCTCCAGCCTTGGCCGTCATCCTGGAGTGTCTGGGAGCTCACCAGGGTTGAAGAGAATGGTCCCTTTCAAGTAGGCATACTCTTTGGGGCCCAGATCCAGGCTCCAGAAAGACTCCAGGCAGCACTGAAGCCACTGCACGGCAGCTAGCGAGGGCTGGGGTCGATCCGGCTGCTGGCCACTGCCTGCGCTGCTGCTGGGCTCCTCCAGTAAGATCTTCTTAAGTATGCTGGGAACCGGGGCCTCCACCACCTCGAAGGTCACGGTGTCTTGGGCCAACCCAATCAGGAAGAGGGGGCCCCAGCAGCCTCGCAGCAGCTGCCGCTGATCCTGGGGAGGCAGCTGGCAGAAGGACGGCAGGTTCCTGAGAAAGACCACAGTCTTGGCCAAAACATCCAAGGCCTCCCGGCAGGTGCGATGAGGAGCACACAACCGGACAGGCCGGTGCTGCCTGCACAGGCAGTGGCTCGGGGCTGGGGGCACAGCGGGCCTGGCCCTGAGGCTGGGGCTCAGAAGTGCATACAGAATGGCTGGGCGGCCGGCAGCACCCTGGCATGGGCAGGTCCCCGGCTGACTGGAGCTCATGGCTGAGGCTCTGCTCCTCCTTCCTCCCAGCTCTCACGCCCTCTGCTATGCACTGTGGGCACTATTTATATCCTCAGTGGGGGTGGGGTGGGGGGAATAGCTCAACAACCTTGACTCCAGAAGTCATGTTCATTGAAAAAAAAAAAAGAAACACACTGACCCTGGCAGGACTGGTGAGGAAGCGCTGGGGGAGGGGACTTGGGAGTTCCACGTGGCCCTGATACCACTTCAGTCAATGAAGCGGCCGGTGCAGGGCATGAGGCCACCTGTCCGCTGGCCCGGCTGCCCCTTATCGGATGACTCAAGAGGATAAACAGGGTCATTAACCCAGGCTGTACCAATGTACCAAGGCCTCAGGTGCACAATCAGCAGGTGGCCATGGCAGGTGTCCCTGGTTGGTGCCTGTAGGACTCTTGCTAAGCTAGGAAGTCAGCCCTAGAGCTGGACAAGCCTTGAATGCAAGGCCCAACCTGGAAGTGCCTTATCACTGGTTTGTTTGTCTAACCTTGGGGCTCAACTCCTGTTGTCGGTAAGGAACAGGCTGCAGGGAAGGGAGCCAGGACCCCTGGGGGCTGGGAGGACTTTACCTGCCGTGTAATTTAGGAGGCCCCTTCTTCTGACTCCAGTTCTGGAGGCCCTGCAGAAATACGATCCTTAAAAACTCTTTCTCCCCAGTCTGGATTCCTAGAGCTCCTGAAAGGCCATATCTGCTGAGAAGCCCTTGCAGAATGATAATGAAATATGGCTTCTGTTTACTGAACACTTACTATGTACCAAGTACTTCCCACTATAATATTTAGAGCTTCCTTGTGAGGCAAGATTTTTACTTTTTTGAGACTCAAAGAGGTGCAGTGACTTGTCCAAGTTCATGCCACTAAGAGACAGAGCCTGGATCTGTCTGACTTCAAAGTCCTTGCTTGTTCCCCTGGCCCAATGGCCCAATTGTGCAGCAAGAGCTGTGTGGCCTGAGTTCCCCAGAGTTGGTGGCTACCTGCGCCCCACCTTGGTGCTGCCTGGTCTGCAGATGTTGCCCACTTATGCTCTAGGCAGAAATGTTGCTCTGCTGCTAGCCACATGGCACCTCCATGCCAGGCATCTGCTTCAGACAGTGAGGCGTGGGGTGTGAGAGGGTGGGCAGGTCCTCGGCTGTGTCATGTCTGTGGACCTTGGCAAGCCCGGCCTGGGCAGCCAGCACCGTCCCTGGCATCTGCTCCTGGCTCTATCACTTTCCAGGTTTGTGACCTTGGGCTGATCTCCAGATCTCTGTGGGCCTCAGGAGCTTCATCTGGAACAATAATGCCTGTCTGCAGGGCTGCTGTGAGGACAAAGTGAGATCCTGGATGCAAAATTCCAAGCAGTTTTTGGCATACACTAGGAAGACTTTGCCCCCCCCCCCCATTGCTTCTGCCTGAGGAACTAAACCCCAGCAGCCAAATAGTCACACAGCTTTCATTTGATTGTGGATTATCTTAATCTTAACATTTATGAAGTTCCTTCCACATCCTTTTTTTCTCACCGAATCCTCACAGCATCCCCTTAAAGGAGACTCTGGTATCAGACTGCTTGGGTCCAAATTCTGCTTCATCACTTAGCTGAGTGACCTTGGGCAAGTCCCTTTATATTTCTGTGCTTTAGTTTCCTCATTCTTTTTTAATATTTTTAATTTTTTTATGTGGGTAGTTCCCTGGCTGGGAATCGAACCCAGGCTGCAGCGTTGACAGGGCCAAAGTCTAGCCACTACACCACCAGGGAACTCCCGTTTCCTCATTCTTAAAAGGATGGCAAGAAAGGCCCAAATAGTGGATATTGGTTGATGGGGCTTGAAGCTCATACAGTTCGGAGGGCCCTCTTTAACAGTAGAGAATCAGGTATAAAGGTGAATATTTAAAATGAGAAAACAAATCACTGCCAATTACAAACTAACATAAGAAGACAGAAAACACAAATATAAACCTAGGAGAATACCAAAATACTTTTACTGATCAGTTGCCTGACAATATTTGCTTATGTGTTTTAGCTGTACCCTCTTTGTTCACCTCTTCACATGTCAACGCTATTTCTTTTGTAATCATCACAAACACAGAAAGATTGCAAGTACAGAACAGGGGACTTTTTTTTATTTAAAAAAAATTTTTTTTTTACCTTGAACCATTTGAGAGTAAATTGCTAACTTGATGCCCAGAACTCTCAAATACTTTAGTGTGTAATTCTTACAAACAAGGACATTCTCCTACATACCCACCAATGCTCCTGAAATCAGTGACAGTGAAAGGACTCAGTCCAGAATGTCACACTACATTTCTTTGTCATGTCTCGTTAGTCTGTCAGTTAGGAAACTTTCCCTCAGTCTTTCTTTGCCTTTCAGGACCTGGACACTTTCGAAGAATTGTAGTTATTTTGTAGCAAGGCTCTCCATTTGGATTTGTTTGAGGCTACTTTATGATTAGATTCAAATTATGTCTTTAGTAGCAATATCACAGAAGTAATGCTGTGTTCTTTTTGGTCTGTCCTACCAGGGAGCACACATCTCCATTTGTCCCGTGGTTCACTTTGGTCACTTAAGGGATATCTGCCAGGCCTCTCCACTATAGGTTCTCTTTCCCCTTTGTAATGAATCAGTATTTTGTAAGGAGGTATTTTGAAACTTTGTAGCTATTCCTTCTCATATTTTGAATGTATGTATGTATTTCAGTATG
This sequence comes from Lyroderma lyra, assembly GCA_004026885.1. Classification (NCBI taxonomy): domain Eukaryota; kingdom Metazoa; phylum Chordata; class Mammalia; order Chiroptera; family Megadermatidae; genus Lyroderma; species Lyroderma lyra. The sequence goes on along the minus strand of PVJL010002128.1, from coordinate 4,110 downwards.
AACTCATTATCTCTATTTTATTCAGTGGTTTGTAATCTGTTACTATCATTGCTTATTTTGATGCTCAGATTGTCACAGATTTGGCCAATGGGAGCTCCTTCAAGCTAGAGTCTATATCCTTTTGACATTCCTCATCATTCTTTGAGCATCCTTTATTTCCTGGTATAATGAGATGTCCTTTTTCTAACCCTTGGAATCAATCAGTAGTCCAAGAAGCTCTGATTCAATCTTTTAGTGGAGAATAGTATTTAGAAACCAAGATCTGCTCATTGCTATTAGGGTGTCCTCAAAGGCCTGGGAACACACACACACGGGTGTGCACATAGACACACATATACATTTATACTTAGTTTTATAGCTATTTATACATGTTAAAAAACCATGCATTCAGACGAGTATCTCCAAGTCTAATACACCATACAGGGGCTTATTCTAGCTTTCACCCTTTCTATATTTATACCTCTAACACTGAGAAATCTGACTTCCATTATTCTTAATTTATTAGCCTGTTGGATCAAGCCCTTGTTTATTTATTTATTTATTTATTTATTTATTTATTGGCTTTTTGGTATGTGGGTAGCTCCCTGGCTGGGAATCGAACCCAGGCCGCAGCACTGATAGTGCCAGCGCTGAAGCCTTAAGCCACTACACCACCAGGGAACTCCTTTTTTTTTTTTGTTTGTTTTTTTAAATTCATTTTTATTCTTAGACTTATTGGGGTGACATCTGTTATTGTTTTGTTTTGTTTTTTATTTTGATCAAGCCCTTGTTTAAAACCAATCTTCCTTCTCTGCTACCACTTTGTCCAATATGAGATGCCCTCCTCACCCCACGTGGGCTCTGATACTTTGTGTCAGGCTGTCCCCTCCCACTCAGGGACCCCTTCTTCACCCTGATGGGCCTCTGTCACTCCATGCCAGGTCAATGCTCTGTGTGGACACCCGTCTCACCCTACTGGGGCTCTGACTTTTGCTCTGGGCCACCATGGCTCCCTCCTCCTCTGGCATATACCTTTACCCTGTTCTGCTCAACCTAATAGTTTTAGGACTAAAATTTTCATGAAGAGAAAGGAAAAGGAGGAGGTAGAGCTATCAATGATTTTTAAAAATAATTTTCTACAGTGAGAATAGAGACATGAGTTTGTCTTTTCTTTTGCATGGTTGATCAAAACCATTTTATTCTTTTTTTTTTCTTTAGAGGTGAAACCGAGAAGCAGTTAATTAAAAGGAAAATACAGTGAAACAAAGTGATAGTTTATTAAAAGGGAAAGTACACTCCTAAGAGTAGGAGTGGGCTCAAGCACGAAATTGACTCAAGAGCCCCAATTAACAAGGCTTTGGTAGTTTTATTCTCTTTAGTTGTAAGGAAAAAATTTTATTCTTGACAGGATACATACACATGCGACTTCACACACAGATGTATATGCTACCTAGGTTTGTAGTAAGAATTTTCATAAACTATACTTTGTGTACTTCCTATCGAAAAAGAAAAATATTCATGGAGCATTTATAATTGCACTTAGTGCCTATTGCTAAAAGGAGAGAACTCTTTGGAGCTAGTGTCAATATGAAATGAAAACTTAGTGATGATGGATAGGATTTTGTGCAGCTTTGTTTCTTGTTCCACACATACCATTGTTCCTCCCACACCACCCATGTACTTCCAGGTGCCTTGGGAATCATTCATATTGGAAGTGGGATTAGAGTGGGAAGAAACAGTGGTCTTAACCAATTGTTGCTTTAAATTTTTCTTTTTTTCAAATTAAAAATTATCTTTATCTAACACACACACACACACATCCCTAAGAAGACATTGCTGGGGCCTTTCTCAGTGCCTTGAATAGGCCCGTGCAGGTGCAAGGCCCTGAAGTTCGAGCTTTACTAGCTTTACAGAAAGTCTACCTCTCATAATGCTTTTCATAGGTGTTTGTGAGGCTCACATGAGGTATTTGTAAGGACACAAAGTGCCTTGCACACAGTAAGTGCTCTAATAAGGAGGACAATTGTTGTGATTATTATTTTTTGTTGCTGTCACCCTCATTTTCTAGAGGTGGAGGAGACCCAGAGAAAGGAGAGAGAGACCCCTCTGCAGGGGTTATGATAAAGCTGTGTTGGATGCTAGGTCCCAGGGTCCCCTGGGTCACATACAGGGTTCAGAAAACACGGTTACCCACAGTTCAAAAAATGCAAGCCCTTGGGCATACAACTTCACCTCACTATCCCTGTTTTCTCATCCCCCAAATGGGGATAACAATAGCATTTATATTATAGGAACACTGTAAGTGTTAAAAGTCAAGTCACGTTTATTAAGTGTCTGGTACAGTCCTTGGCACTTAATTAGTCAGTACATTTTACCAATATTTATTGATAAGTCATTCAGTGGTATCAGGCAAAGACCATTTATTCATTCTCCAAATACTTGAAGTTCTACATTTGAGGCTCTGAGCTGAATTCTCAGATGAATCAGACAGGTACTATCTTTCATGAAGTTTATATTCCAATGAGAGGAGGCAGATGTACATTTCAATTGTAGCAAGCAATTACAGAGGAAGAGTACATGGCGCTTTGAAAGCAAGCATCATGGAGATGGAGACTTAATTGTATATATAATCAGGGTCAGTAAAGGCCTCACAGAAGAAGGCCTCATTTTGGTTAGGACCTGATGAATGAAAATGAGTTGCCTAGCAAAGGTCTAGGAACTAGGACAGGGCATTTGAGGAACTGAAAGCAGCCAGTGAGGAGGGTGTTTGGTGAGTGAAGGGGAGAGTGGGACAAAATGATGCTGTCCCTCCTTGGAGGCCATGGTTAGGAGTTTGGAATTTATCCTGAATGATATGTTGATTCATGAAGGGCTAATTTTAAGCAAGGGAGTAACAAGAACTGGCTTATCCTAGAAGCTAAGAGTCCAAGATCAAGGTGTTTGCTTCCTCCTGAGGCCATTCTCTTTAGCACCTTTCCTTTGTGTGTGCATGCATCCCTGGGGTCTCTTCCTCTTCTTGTAAGGGACACAAGTTCTACTGGATGAGGGCCCACCCTTATGAATTCACTTAACCTTAATTACCTGTTTAAAGGGCCTTATCTCCAAAACCGGTTGCATTGGGGCTTCAACATATGAACTGGGGTCGGGGTGGGGGGCAACATAATTCTGTCCATAACAGAAGTCTAAGAGGGATAAAGAAGTGCTTCCAGAAGGAAGAAAAGATAACCCGTGTCCAATGCAGCTGAGAAGCCAGGAAAAATAATATTGGCTTGGCAATATGGAGATCATTTTAACCTTGGTCAGAATCTTTTAAGACTAGATTAAATTAAGGAGACATAAAAGGTAAGGAAGTGGAGAAACAAATACAGCAATCTTTTCAAGTTTTGCTGTGAACGAGAATTGAAAATTGGGGGGGCAGGGGTAAAAGGAGAAAATGTGGTCCCAGAATAGTAAAAAGGTGGCATTAAAGCATGTTTATAAGTTGAAGACCCAGAAGAAAGAAATTTGTGCTACAGGAGATTTAAAAAAGGATAACAACAAGGGTGGAATATCTGAAAAAACTAAGAATATGAAATTCACTGAGAAAGTGAAAAGGCTGGCCTCACATGGCTGGAACCTGTTTACCACATTAATACGAGTAAAGGTCGAATGCAGCACTCACTACATAATTTTCAGGGCCCAGTGCCCTGAAATGACAATGTGGGGTCTCTTGTTAAAAAATTATTAAGAATTTCAGGACTGCAACAGAAGAGCATTAAACCAAGCATGGAGCTCTTCCAAGCCCCGGGCCAGTGCGACTGCAGTTTGTATACCCATGATGCCTGTCCTGGTAGAATTTGTGATGATGATGGAAATAGGCAGTCCTTTGGGCGAATCCCTTCAGTCTGGGCCTCCATTGCCTCATGGAAGGACTGGAAGAGATGACCAAGGACACTTTCAGCTCCACCGATCTACAAGCCGAAATCGTTGGGAAGTCACTCTCAGGGCGGAGGGGCAAAGTTTGTCCCTTTTTAATACCCATCAGATTTTAGCTCAGGGATTTCTGGAAAGCTCCAGAGCATCTGTGACCATAGCAACTCAAGCCAAACTCAGGGGTTCTCGGCTCCGCCCACTGCTTAATGGACGCGCTCG